>JAFEMH010004367.1:0-213163 GCA_022495995.1 Adenophora triphylla var. japonica
TTCCCTTGTCGGAATTTTGGGCAGAAGGCCGCTGAGCGAAAGATCTTTGACTTTGGCAAAGACTCGCCTCGACTCTTACGCATTCTGCGGGTCAAAGTCAAAGTCAATGCCTGAGCCAGAAGATCCACCGATTTTTTTCCTTGCTCGGAATTCTTAAGCGTAGTTTCGCTGAGCGAAAAGAGATCTTGGAATCTTCCGTTACGCGAACTAAGGCTTGACCTTACTACGGATATGCAACCGGGCTATAATGACACCGGACTAGACCAAAAACCAACCAAAAAGTCACGATTTTTTGAAACGTGGGTGACACCTGATCGTGCATTGGTAGACACCGGCCGCCACGGGGAGGTTTGAATGATTCCGTGCGCGCCCGGGAGCATCGTAAGGTCAGTGTCCATGATCGCAACCGGAACCACCCCGGCTCACAGGATGTGCTGCAAAGTGTGCAGTGATGTGATATCAAAGCGCGTAGAAAGTGCGGTCTCCTAAAAATGTTCCTTTTGAGTTAAAAACAGAGATTTTCATAAATGTGTTTTTTTTAAAGGAATGATTTTTGGGACTCGGGGAGAATGCAAATGCGCTTAAGCACGTAGAATTCTTTGGGAGCCCTGGGCCATACGGAGCCGAGTAGCTCCCAAGCCGCCAGATCGCCGTATTAACCATAATTTTTCCCTGTGGAATTGCCACCGAGGCCGTCCGCCTCGTAATCCAAGGAGGATTGAGCCGTACAACCGCATGGGATCAATTTTCCAGGTTCCACTCCTTTGCTATTTCTCGGGTTGTTTCCCGCTCAAAGTATGCACAAATTCCAAGATGCAAATGATGCAATGCAAGGCAAAGAAAGCAAGCACGATTAATGAAATCGAACGACGGGAGTCTAATCCTTACGCTCAAAGGGAAAAAGCTTTTTACTTTTTCAAAAAAAAATTTCAAAAGGGTACTCGGTACACTAATGCTGGATTGTTAAAACCAACCCTCTGCTATCCCAAGCCCTGCTTGTTAGGGAGCGATACAGAAGCTGTTAAGTGGCCATGTCCACCTATATACCGAGTGCATCGATTTTTTGTTTTGAAAATAAAGCTTTTCTCCTTTGGGATGTCCTCCTAACGTGAGTCAGCCAAACTCGTGAATGTGTGCCCAAATTTTGTGTGTTGGATCTCTATCACGCGAGTTTGAAGACATCCGGTTTAATTTGGAAAAAACGGAGTCGCCACGCCCATTTTGATTTCCTCAAAACTTTGAAAAAAGGATTTATGGGTTCTGAGGTTAAGTTACTTCCTCGTCGGGAAGAACGGATCGTCAGTTTACTCCAAGGTGCCTTGCCGCAAAGCAAGTCTCCCAAGATTTCATTGAACCGTGCTTCGCTTGCGTGCTTTCTTTGGTGTGCAATGTGTTGAAAAGAGAGGGGGAATGTCCTAAGTCGTCTTCTCCGGATCGCACAAACCATTTATTGGTTGTCGCTCTGGGATTTCTTTTTGGATTTTATGTATTCGGGATTTTGATCCCGGGTCCTCATCTTGACTTGTGGATCATCGCTTTAACCTCGGGACTTGCGTGATCGTAGAGAATGACTCCCTTTATAGTCAAAGATGAGGTTCTTTAGAAAAGCAGGAGGGTCCTTAGCCCATCAATCCTACGCTTTTAAGACCTGGTCGAGCTCATATAGATGCTTCTATACTCGTCTCTAAGCGATAATTGGAGATATAGTGGTTCAAGGTTGTCCCTTTCTAAAAGAGATCATGAAACCTTTATGGAAGAAACGATGTAAAAAGATAGGATCTTTACACCGGTCCAGCTTCCAAGGTTGCTAATGGGGACATGGGGGGAAAATGTAGATGGCATTTAATATAAAAATGAAATTTTTAGTGAAAAGATGACATTTTTGGGTTGCAAAGGATGCTTTTTGGATTTAAAAGTGATCTTTATTGCAAAGGATGCTTTTTTAATGTAAAGCACATGATTTTTATGCAAAGGATGCATTTTTTTATGAAGGAAATTAGGGCTTAGTATGCAAAGGATGCATAAAGATTGCATTTTGGAAAAGCATAGGGATGCTAATTTAGGATAAAGATATGATCTTTAATGTGCAAAGGATGTATGAAAAAGGATTTTGAATGTGCAAAGGATGCATTTTTATGATAAAGACTTGATCTTTATATGCAAAGGATGCATTAAGATGACATTTTTATGCAAAATGGGGTTTTTAGGTGCAAAGGATGCACCTTTTATATATAAAGATTACATTTTTAATGGCAAGGGATGCCTAATGCATGCAAAGGGAAGGGGATGATAAAGATATGATCTTTAAACTACCAAGTCCCAAGCAAAGATAATAACAATATATGAATGCAATGAGCAATTTAATTCATATAGAGCAATTAGGATGCAAGGTTAGGAGTGAGAGGTTACCAATGGTTTCCTCTTCTTCTTTGGATGGAGCTAGGAGGAAGGATCGATCTTGGATCTTCAAGGAGGAGGGAGGAGGCTTCTTGGACTTCCAATGCACTTTGAGAGAGTGTTCTTCGTGATTGTGGTGTTGTATTTTTCTTATGTCCTTTCAAAATGGGTAGAGGAGGGCCTCTATTTATAGGCAAGGGGAAGAGCGAATGAAGCCGTGCGGCTGGAGGTCCTTGGCTAATGCAGTCAGGCGGCATTATCCACAATGACTCAAAGACTTCTAGAATGCAAGGTGGCAAATTCTAGAACCTTTCTCCCAATTAAGAAAAACGTGTTTCTTAATGGATAAGCCTTCCTTTCAGCCCTTAATTAATTTGGAACAGTTCCTGAATATTTCCTAACACTAGAAAGGTCCGGGAATTACCGAAAACTTACCGAAATTGCCGGAAAGTTTAACCTAAGGCATGAGCGATTTGGGTACTTACAATAAGGAAGCTTCTTTGTCTTCGAGTTTGGAGAAGGATTTGCGTACTTCGAATATACAGAAAATGAGGTGAATAAGGGGGATGATAATGGGTTTTGTTATATGGGTGGTATTGATCTATCGTCCGAGCCATTGGGTGAGGCTATATTGGCAGAGGGATGAAGAAATTGAGGTTGATAATGAGCATGCTTCGCATCCGAAAGGGGCTGAAAATTCAGTGTGAAATCTAGGGGTGATTGTTCTAGCGGGTGACAAGGCACCTTCACAGAGTGTTGTAGCTGAGGTTGATAAAGTAGAGTTGTTGTGGTTTCTAATGAGGAGGCTTTATCTTTCACCTGAGAGGAAGACTCGCAGTGGATTCTTCTTTTCTATCGAGGATAGAGAAGGGCAAGAAGGTAATAAAGACGTGCAGAAGGGTATCTCCTCAAGAACTCTGAGTAAACGTAATGGGTGTCTACTAAGCCAAAAGTTTCCCAATGACTGCTCTAATTTGGAATGCTAGAGGGGTTGGGAACGTAGGAACGATGGATGTATTGAAATTATTGGTTGCCAAGCATAAGCCTTGGTGCCTTGCAATTTTAGAACCCAAGCTCATGGGGATAGACTTGCAAGGATTGCAGGCAAAGCTTGGGGTTTAATAATTTTTGCATGGGAATCCGATCAATACGCACATTTGGGTGTTGTGGAGTTCGGGGTTTGACATGAATATGATATGTAGTTCGAGACAGAGATTACGGTGCGGGTTACCCGTAATGAGGATGATTATGGTATTCTTTCTTTTGTTTACGCGAGTTGTGATCGGGTAGAAAGGCAAGCCAGGATAGAGCTTATAGATATTTCTGTCATTGATGTCCCTTGGCTTGTAGGTGGTGATTTTAATATTATATCACACTCATTCGAGAAATTGGGAGGTAATGGTTGGGATTTTTTGGGTATGGATGAGTTTAATTCATGTATGGTTGATGCGGGTGTTTTTGAGGTGGACTTTGAAGGCGCATTTACACATGGTGTAACGGGCATGATGGGTCAACGTGAATATGGCAACGTTTGGATAGGGTGTTGGTAAATGGGGCTTTTCTTGCGAAGCTACGGGCTTGTCACAGCTTACTCATCTCGCCTAGGGACATTGTCGGATCATTCGCCTTTAAAGGTAAGCTTTTCGGCGATTTCCAAACCTAGGTACATATTTAAATTTATGAAAATGTGGTCGATCATCGTGATTTCGAGTTTTGTGCAAGAAGTTTGGGGTTGATGGACTCGGGGTAATCCTTTGGAAAACTCCATAGGAAACTGCATGCTCTTCGAAAGGCCCTTAGACAATGGAATTGGGAGGTTTTTGGAAATATTTTTAGAAAAATTGATGGGCTTCGTGATGGGATTACGGCTTTGGATGTTCTGGGCCATAAAGCAGGTTGGGATGATTCTGTTGCCCTGAATCTTAAGCAGAAACAGGGGGAGTTGGCTCAGGCTCTGCGTTGGGAGTATGATATGAAGCAGCAGCTGTCGAGGAAGTTGTGGGTAAAAGATGGGGACAGAAATTCAGCATTTTTCCATGCGAGCATTAAAGAGAGGAAGACTGATGAATGCTTTCAAGCTACAAATGTCGATGGGTCTTGGTGCGATGATGAGGCAAAGCTTGTTGGGTAATCTCGGGGCCGCTTTCTTTGAGGACATGTTCGCATCGATTCCTCATGTTTTGGATGATGATTTATTTATGGGTATTGATGGTGTGTTGTCTATGGAGAATAATATGGCCATTACTGCTATTCCGGAAGAGAGGGAGATATGGGAAGCTGTTAAGTCATTGAATGCAGATAGTGCTCCAGGGGTGGACGGTTTTACCGGTCACTTCTTTAGGGGTTGTTGGCCTATTATTAAAGATGATGTAGTGGCTGCGTGTGCTTTCTATATGGGGATGGAGCTACCAAGGGGATTTTCTTCAAATGTTTTAGTGTTGATTCCCAAGGTTGATAAAACCAACGGGTTTTAAGGATTTGAGTCCGATAAGCTTGTCCACTTTCATGAACAAGGTTATCTCAAAGATCCCGACAACTCCGTTTGGCTTTCGTGATTCCCAAGGTGATTTCCCGAGCAAACGTGTTTCATTAAAGGCCGGGTATTCAAGAAAACATCGCTTGGCTCACGAGTTGGTGCATCGGATTGATCTTAAAGTTACGGGGGCAATGTTTTGTTCAAGCTTGATATGTCTAAGGCATAATGATCGATTGGAGTGACTTCCTTTTCGTGCTTTGACTTCTTTCGGTTTGCCAACGATGGATGTCGGGATTTGATTTGGAGATTGGTTCAAGGAAATTGGTACTCATTTCGAATGGGTGGGATCTCTTATGGTTTTTTTGCTTCATCCCGTGGGGTGAAACAAGGGATCCTATATCACCCCTTTGTTTATTATTTCTCAGAGGTATTGTCTCGGCCTTGCAAAAGCAATGGCGAATAATGTCTTCCTTTCGTATTTGCATGGTCGGGGTGGTTTTCCTATCACCCATTTGTTGTATGCGGATGATATGTTGCTTTTTGTAATGGGAGGAAGAGTTCGATTGAGGGATTAAGGGGTGTTTTGGCAAAGTATGAAAGGGCTTCAGGCGCCTTATAAGTCTTGAAAAAGCGGATTCTATGTAGGCAAGAAAATGCGTAATTTTGAGGTGGAGAACATTCGGCGTTGGTCGGGTTGCACCTATCAGCGCCCGCCGAAATATCTTGGTATTCCTTTGTTCAAAGCGGAGAACGCTGAGGGTCCATTTTGCAGAGCTAGAGCGTAAGGTGATGAAGAGGATAAGAGGATGGAAGGCCGAATTGTTATCTTTTGGGGGTAAACCGATTTTAATCAAATCCGTGTTGAGTAGCATCCCTATTTATTCTAAGGAGCGCTGAAGTGCCGAAGGGGGTAATAAGAAAGATTGAGGATGTTGGCTAATTTCTTATGGAGTAGTGGGGGTGAGAAGCGTCCCCAATTGGTTGCTTGGAATGAGGTTTGTAAGCCTATTCAAGAAGGAGGTTTGGGGGTGAGATCGATGGGGATGTCAATAATGCCTCTATTAGCAAAGTCAGTATGGGTCGTTTGTCATGGAAATTCTCTCGTCTCGCTTTTATTAGGGAGAAGTATGATTTGAGGTGGGCGGAGTCTAGTTCTCATGCGTGGAAGGCCGCGCTTCTCTCGTTACCTCGCTTGGAGGATTGTCGTAGGTAGATCATAGCCGTGGGATGTGCGGTTTTGGAGTGATGATTGGTGTGGTGGATCGGTTAGGGGTCCGAGTCCGGAGGATCATAATCTCACTGCTCGAGATGGTTTAAGGGTTATTGATGATCTATAGGATTTCATTCCGAACCACTTGCATGATACTATTCGCAGGTAAGGATTGCTATGGATATTGAGGATAGGGTGGTGTTTACATCGACCAAGCTCCGGGGTGTTTGAGACGGCATGGTGGGAACATCATCGTATTCTGAGTCCTTTTCGTGGATCGGGAGCCAAAATTTGGCACAAGCACATTCCTACCAATTAAAGTCAGCGGGTTTTGGTGGAGATTAATGCATAATGGCCTCCCGATGGATGCTAGATTGGAGGAGAGGGGTTTCAACATCCCACCTCGATGTGTTTGTTGCCCTTCCAAGAATAACAGGAGACGCTGGATCATTTATTTTTACACTCGAAGATGGCTAGGTCATTATGGCAAGACTGGGCTCCCTTCTTCGGGATTGGGTTTCGCATGCTGGATTTCCATCATCTTTGGTCAACGTGGTGTGGAGGTCAGTCTAAAAGATCTCAGTTGGGTTTGATTCGAATGGGAACTATGCTTTTCGTCTGCTAGGGTTTGTGGAAAGCCCGTTGTAAGATGGTTTTTACGGGGAAGCAGATGGAGTGTGGTGCGATTATAGATGGGGTCCAACATGCATTGTTGGAGATGTGTTATTATTTGGTTCCCAAAGGAAGGCCAACTGCGGAAGCCCGGATTAGTTTATCGAATTTGGGTTTACTGCTGCGGAAGTAAAGAGCAGAAGGTAAAGAACGTTGAGATGGGAGCCTTCATGAGATTACTTCTATTCTCTTAACACGAATAGATCGTCTACTAATGGTGAGTGTTCGGGAGCAGGGATTATTCGAGATTGGAGGGGAGGTTTCGTTAGCGCCTTTTCCAATTTCTATGGAATGGGCACCAATATGCAGGCAGAGATTTTTGCGCTCTGAGATGGTTTGAGGTTATGCCGGGAACTTCAATTTACCTCGGTTTAGGTGGAATCTGATTCTTTTTGTGGTCATGGGATATTGAAAGGTCGGCTTCGGGCCTTGGCGATATGCGTATGAGCTAAGGGAGTGCATCGGTTTAATGGGTGGTTCGGCATTAGACACGTGTTAAGGGGAAGTAAATGGGGCGGCGGATAGGCTCATAGCGATTGCTCATGGTCATCGACAACATACGAGATATGGTTTGCCTGCTGGAAGTTGCTGCTGAGAGGTGATAAATGCTTTAAGGTTTGATGAATTGGGCTTTATGTTGATAGACATTGATATAGGGCTGAGTTTTGATGAATTGGTTGTTGGTTGGCTTCTGTTGATAGGGGTCAATATGAGGTTTGATATGGCTTTGATTCAGCTGAATTTTTGGTTTTTAAGCTGCTGGGGTTTTTTTTCTGATGTGCATGGCCATGCTCTTGGTCTTGCACGCCCGTGCGCTGCGCCTGTGGTCTTGGGCGATCGCCCTAAGGGCTTGTGCGGTCACCCTTATGCCTCGGCCAGGATTGTGCGGCCGCCCAAGTCCTCGCGGACGCCCTAGTGCTTCGGTCTGTTTTGTGGCTCTTGTGTGGCCGGCCTTGGCCTCCTTTGCTGGGATGGATTTGGTGTGTGGGGTTTGGGCTGATTTGGTGGGTTTTTGGTATTGGGTTATGGTTTTTTGTATTGTGGTTTTAGACTTGGGTTATATTCCACCATCGATGTAACTTTATTATTTATCTTTAATAAATTTTCCCTGTATCGTCCCGGTTCTCTCAAAAAAAAAAAAAAACCCTAACCCTTATACCTTATACCCTAAATCCTAAGTCGTATACCTATACCGTATACCCTATACCCTAAATCCAAAGTCGTATACCTATACCTTATCCCTTATACCCTAAACTCTATACCCTAAACCCTAAGTCGTATGCCTATACATTATATACCTTATACCCTAAACCCTGTACCATAAACCCTAAACCCTATACCCTAACCCTTATACATTATACCCTATACCTTATCAGAAGTACCCCAACTGATCACTCCCTTTCAAACACACGGGAAACACCGCGTACTCATCCACGCAGCCTCGTAGACCTCTCTCACTCAAAACCCTCTCAAACCCCCAACCAAACCAGGGAGGAGCCTTCTCGGGATAAAAAGGGACAAAGGGCCTTTCGGGAATTTTTCGTGAAACCTGAAAGCAATATAGGTCCGCACGGACCTCTTTGTTTCCATAATTACTAAATCCCCTTAAAGTCCACAATATTCCTCAAATCCCGGAGAAATGATGGTTTCCATGCGTACTTGGTCCGTACGGACTCTCTTTGATGCAAGATGGTCCGTACGGACCTCTTTGCAAGGGACATCATCATTTCCAGAATATTCACCATCATTGCATATTCCTCAAATCGAGGAAAACCAAAATCCTCGATAACCAAGGAGGTCCGTGACGGACCTCTTTGCACCAAATCTCGAGACTATAAATAGAGGGCTCCCCTTCCTCATTTTTGCACACCTCCCTCTTCTCTCTTCCTCCCTAAGCCTTCTGGCTCCCCTTCTAAGCCCTTTTCGAGGCATTCCCGCCCTTCGGATCCTTCCGAGGCCTTCCGAGCCCCTCGAGGTGCTCCGAAGCCTCTCCGAGCGCTCCCGAGACGCTCCCGCGCCGCCCCGAGGCACTCTCGAGGTACTCGAGGCCCCTCGTGGTACTCCGAGGCCTCGCTCGGTCTTTCCCTGTCCCGCTCTTTCCGAGTCAAACCGACGATCCCAAACCACGCCGAAACTCCGCCCCGAGTGACTCCCGCCACCACAACGCACGCCGAACCTCCGCCCGAGTGATCCCGACGATCCCCACGCACGCCGAACCTCTCGCCCGAACGCAGCCTACAACCTCAACTCACGCCGAAACTCGTCCGCAGACAACCGGCATCCCCGAAGCAATCCGAACGCTACTCCGACCTCAAACACTATTCCCCCGCGAAGACAGACACGAACCAACATTGGTAAGGCTTCCTTCCTATTCTATTTCAATACATTTCAATACAATGTAGACATCCGATACAAAGATGCATTTTTAAAAGCACACACACACACACACACAACTTTTTTTAAAGGATATTAGGGTATCCGAAAGACTCGTTTTACGAGGCTACTCGGTGAGCTCTAATATTCTAATATTCTCTTCCCGAGGAGTCATCCGACCTCCGAACTCAAAATCTCATCACACAAAAACAGCTTTAAAAATTATCTTTAAACCGATGCCCTTTTCAATGTTTTGGGCTTAATAAAAACGGCGTGGCGACTCTACAAAGCAAAACACAACGAGACACCTCCAACCTCGCAAAACGCTAAGACGGAATAAGCGATGCCGGGGCGCGATTGTGCCGCCTCTGATCCGGCGAACATTCCCGAACAGCCGAACGAACGCGAGATGCACGGGGCACCATCGCGCGCGAGCCGGATCCCTGTAATTTCTGGGGCTTGGCGACTATTGGGACGTTTTGTTTTAAAAACTTTTAAACAAAACAAAAGATTTTTAAAACGATGATGAGGGTCAAACTTTCATTTTACCCCTTCCTTTAATCATGTGTGCCGTGTGTGCACGTGCTTCGTTTTTATTTTTACAAAAATATAAAATACAAAAAAAAAAATGCATCAATATACATCTCGTGCATACATTTAAAATTCTCCAAAACTTCTATTTTACTCGTAAAAGAATTTTAGAGACCGCACACTACGCGCACCGCCGCCTCGGTTACACCGCACTCTACTCACACCGCCGCTCGGTTACACCGCACACTATGCGCACCGTCGCCTCTGATACACCGCACACTACAACCCTTAACCCGTGAGTGGTCTCAGCTTGCAGTCCGTTTGGGTCTTCCTAGGCCTCTTGGGCGCGCACGGGATCATTCCAAACATCCCATCCTAGCCAAGCGTCAACCCCGCACGTTTGAGTCTTGAGTCACACTCTGTCCGCACTCGGTTGGTTTTTACTGGGCCAGTGTCATACAAACTGATACATATACCATGCCGGCCATTTTCGAGTCAAGGCTCTAACTCAAGATCCCTTGCGCAAGCAAAGCGATGAAAGGTCATGCTAAAATCTTGACTCGATCTTGATTTCCGAAGCTACACCTGCACGATGTTCCGTCCCGGATATACATCCATGCTCGCATGACACCATGTCATCACGCCTTTGATACGTCGCCCATGACGATATGACCCAGCTAACGCCTAACGTCACAGATCCCTTGCGCAAGCAAGGTAAAGAGAGGTCATGCCGAACTCTTGACTCCGATCTTGACTCGGGCTCGGCTCGGTTCACTATTCACATGGCTAACGCATCAAAACGAACATGACAAAGCTCGGTCCTTAGGTTCGATTTTTCTTTTAGGCCGGTGGAAACCGCTTGCACTATAGACCTCGCCTGGGCCGCCCACCCCGGGATGTCGAAATACAGTGTGCAAAACGAGGGGCTTATAGCCGCACGTATGGTCTCCATCGACCCAGATCTAGCATAGTCGCGAAAAGAAGAGCAATCTTTTCCAACCTACCTAGGATTCTCGAGAAAACATGTTTTAAGTAAATTAAAACAACAAAAAAAATCAAAAATAAAAGAAACTAAACCGCATGCCACGTGAGCTTTCCCCTTCTATCCCGTTAGGCCATTCCCGTGTCTAAACCTTGCCCATCACCCTCCAAACCTAATGAGAGTGGTCGAGAGTACCCGGAACCCGTCTCCCAAAGGTCAAAACAAAGAAGGTCCTACCTTCTTCCTCAAATTCCGTCACTCAGACAAATTCCACAAATCCCCATGGCCAAGTCGTGGATAACAAGGATGAGCACGGACCTTACCCCCAAGAAATTTCCCAACACTCGGGAAGAAATTTGGCAGTGTCCTCATGGCTATTGAGAAACGTCAAGGTGAGCAACAAGCTCGGATCGAAGGTGCCATGCACCACTTCGGAACCTTAGCCACCCAACTACCCGGGGCTTCCCAAGCTATGATCGCTCCTACAGCCTCTAACGTCTCTCATTGTCTCCCGTAAGTCAACTCCGTTACCCTCGTACGAGCCATGCGCTTATGACGTAAGGCCACAAGACCTTCCAGAGGAAAGCCTCGCCCATCCAGCCTCCCGAGGTCCCAAGCACTCACCGCCGAACAACGAACACATCCGGTGGGACGTCTCGCGACAGGTGCTTGTCTCGGAAATGGAATTCCAGGATGCAATGAACGAGGGCCGCCCTCGACGAAAGAAGAAGCTATCTTCTCAACAAAAGCCGAAAGAGGTACGAACTGGGTGATCCCACGCCGAACCCTCGAGAACTCCTCCCAAGGTTTGACTACTACGTCATCTACTCCAAGAAATCTCCCCACTCTAGTTCTCGCACAGGCCACGGCAATGTTTGCTCCATGATCACCGGGACGAGCTTCGCACCGCCAACGAAGGCCCGAAGGTCCAGATAATCCAACCCCGTCTTGGGAAGATCTCAAAGCCACTATTGATGCTTCAAGCAAAAGCCATGACAACAACGAATTGAAATGCGCAGCCCGCCTTACGCCAATCAGCTCCTCCCACTCCGTAAACGGGAGAGACAAGCAAAACCACAAGTCCAGAGGTGAATGTTCCGACACGTTCCGGCCAAATCCCAGCCAATCCTCCACCTGACGTACAAAAGGCCACCATACCCGAGCCACGAACCGAAAAGGGACCCTACGCCAAAGAAGCCGAAACCCCGGACTCCAAAGGCCGAAGATCCCGTCTTAACACACCTCAAGCGCACTCAGCTAACATCTCACTGTCCTTACTCACTTCATCTTACCCGCACAAGCTCAAGTTGGAAGAAAGCCTGGCCTGCACTACGGTTCCCATCACAACGACACCCGAGGAGGCGCCGTATGATTGGCAACGTCAATTACAAAGAATATCATCACCTTCACGTAACTCGATCTTCCAAAATTTGGGGCCGACTCACAACGAGCCTCTCTACATAACAGCTCAACCGGGACGAGCGCCGTCTCCCTCGGGTATTGGTAGATGGGGATCATCCACGAACGTCCTTCCAAACCCAAAATGATGGATTTGCTAGGGATCAAAGCAACCGATCTAAAACCCTCGACTGTGCAATCAAGGCATACGACTCAACATCCCGCCCGCCTTGGGAATAGCCACCTTGAACCTTTGGTTTGGAAAACAAATGGTCCCGATGTACTTCCAAGTCATCGACATCCCGATCACATTCACCGCCATTCTGGGACGCCCTCGGCTACATCGATCAATGGGGTGGCATCCACTCTCCATCGCTGCGTAAAGTTCGTCCAAGGAACAGATATGACCATCATCTACGGCGACAAAGATAGTCACCGAAAGGACCGATACCAACGGCGTCCCGGTCTTAGAAATCAAAACCCGACGATGATGGCATGATGTTAACAGTGGTTCACCATCGAAAGCCCAAAGGCCCAAGTGTGCCACATAGACCCGCCTTTGATTTGGGACAAGATCCCTCCCCCGATGAAAATGATGAAGCACATGAACTACATCCCGGGGCTCGCTTTGGGAAAACGCCATCGTGGCACTCAATGTATCATCAATATCAAAGAATGTAATACCCCGCACGGCCCGGGATACTCTCCTACTCCCGAACACATTGCGGAGGACAAGCGAGCCGCACGTAAACGCTCCACGTATAACAAAAAGAGGCTTGCACACAACCTCCGATCTTCGTCCCTACAGCCTTCGACATGACCAAGTACTTCACAAGGAAGGCCGGCAACTTGGAAGAAGATCCGTAAAAAGGAACAGAGCCGATCGCCGCCAAACAAAGCCGGCCGACAACCACGGGACAAGCTCCAGCAGTAACTCGGCAAGATTCGCAGGCCTCAAGCCAAATCCCGTCCGAAGAGCATTCTCGACACACCGCCCTCGCCGAGATCCACAACCACCACTATTCACAATTTTGGTTCGGAAAACTCCCTCTTTGGCGGAAGAACTCGAAAAACTCTCTCGTCAACACTCCCCGCCTTCAACAAGCGGGAAGAGTCTCGCATTCGAGCTAGCAATGCCCAAGACAAAAGCAAGAGACTCCGCAGACGATGCTTCGGGACGAACCACCGCTACACTCGCTTCTTCAAAGAAGAAATCGAGATGCCGCATCTAATCGATTTTGTTTCGATAACTCGTGGTAGCAATGATCGGGAACGGTGGACATAAAGCCTTTCAAACCCCATCTCCTATCAAGCCTATCATTTCCTCAATAATCGGGCCACATTCTCCTGACCTACCGCTAGCAAACAGACATGATCGAACAACTTGGTCTCGACCCTCGAGTCCTGTAGTCTAGTGTCAAAACTCATCCCGAGTCCATTAGCTTTGAATTTGAGTCTCTCGAGTCATCCGATGGCCTCACGCCGTAAGATTACGAACTCATTGCCAATAATGTATTCCCGTATGCTCTTAATGAATGCTTCGATCTTTCCGAGTATCCTCTCATTGCATCTTTAACAACCGATAAATTAACTAACACACAAACAAGCTAATAACGATTCACTTGATAAAGAAGGTATTACACATTAAACGAACAATACATTAAGCACATCTTTAAGCATGTTGTCAAACGAGAGAAAACCGGGCCCAAGCCGCCGAGGAGGTTTTAACCAAAGTGAATTTGGGAACCGCCGAAGAGCCAAAAGAGACGCAAATCTAAGTTTCTTCACCGGCACAGAGCAAGACGCATTGACCGCACCGCTCAAAGAGTTCGTGGACGTGTTCGCTTGGTCTTACCGAGACATGCCCGGATTAGATCCTAACATTGTAGAGCACCGGATTCCCTTAAATCCCGAGGCTAAGCCCATCAAGCAAAAGCTACGCCGAATCAAGCCGAATGGTCTTTACAAGTCAAAGAGGAGATCGAAAAATGCTCCGTCGGCTTCATCGTGGTGATCGAGTACCCCACATGGCTCTCCAATATTGTCAGCCTACCAAGGCTAATGGAAAAGTACGCCGTTGCGTGACTTCCGAGATCTCAACAAAGCAAGTCCCAAGGACGCATTTTCCACTACCCAATATCGACATGTTGGTAGACACTACAGCCAATTCTCAAGTCAAGTCCTTCGTGGGACGGTTTTGCCGGCTACAATCAAATCAAGATGGCCGAAGAAGACCAAGAAAAGACAAATTTTCACAACCCCTGGGAACCTACCGCTACGCAATGCCGTTCGGACTAAAGAACGCCTGGGCTACTCTACCAACGGGCAAAGAATCCGCCCTCTTTCCACGATATGATCCACAAAGAGATCGAAGTGTACGCCGATGACATGATCGTTCACTCAAAGGGATCGTACGGACAACACCTCACGTACTCGAGAAAATTCTTCAATCGCCTCCGAAAACACTCAATGAGGCTTAACCCCGCCAAATGCACATTTGGGGTTAGCCGAGGCAAGGTTTTGGGATACATGGTCACCGAGAGGGGCATCGAGGTGGATCCTCAAAAGATCAAAGCTATTATCGAAATGAGACCACCGCAACTCGCATGCAGGTGAAAAAGCTTCATGGGCCGCTCGCAATATATCAGCCCGCTTGTCAACCAACCGACTTCTATGTGCGAGCCAATCTTCAAGCCGATGAAGAAGAACGCCGACATCGAATGGAACTCGTAATGCCAAGATGCCTCAAAAATAAAAGCATACCTTGTGAGTCCTCCGATTCTCTCGCCCTCCCCACGAGGAAAAGCCACTGCTGCTATACCTAATCGTGACCGACACCGCAGCTTGGAGCCATGCTCGCCAAGAAAAGAAAGAGTCACGGGTCGAAACGCCATCTACTTCGTCGCCGAAAGTTTCAAGGCAAATAACTCAATTACTCGCCCTCGAGAAAACCTCGCGCAGCCTGTATGGGGTTGTTTGGAAACTACGGCACTACATGCAACAGACACAAGCACACTTGGTTTCCAAAATGGACCTGGGCCAAGTACCTCTTCGACAAACCATCTCTCGTCAATGAGGCTCGCCAAATGGTCTTTCTTCCTAGCGGAATTTGACATCAAGTACGTAAACCAAAAAGTCAATCAAGGGACGGGCCATGGCCTGAACAACCGGCCGATTTCCCAACCGACGAGGCTCGAGGCCCCGAACCACAATTTCCGTAGACGAGGGAATCTTTCGCGATCGAAGGCGAAAACCGATGGCAATTATTCTTCGACTGAGCGGCCAACCAAAAGGGAAACGGCATCGGTATGCTCTGGTGGATCCCAAAGACGAGCACACCCCAATTGCTATAAAGCTCAATTTCGAGGTAACCAACAATGCCGCCGAATATGAAGCTCGCGCGCTGGACTACAAGCCGCACTCGAGAGGAATGTCCGTAAACTCGAAGTTTATGGGGACTCAAATTGATCATCAACCAAGTCTCCAACAAGTGGAAAACCATAGACCCGGCTTGCAAAAATACCATGCCCGCATAGAGGACCTCATCACACAATTCGAAGAGGTCACCTTTCCATTACTTGCCAAGAGACCGAAACAGTTTGCAGATGCCTTAGCCACCTTGGCCTCCCTTGTGGAAATCCCCGAAGGAAAAGCAATCAAAACCCTTCAAAGTTGGACGAAAGGAAATCCCCTCGCCACCGTTGTGAGATCGAACTGTAACCTAAGCCCGTCAATGAGCCAGCGGTACAACCGATCTTCCAATACCTCAAGAACGGGAAACCGCCTTCATGAACAAGGAAGGTCAACACACGTAAGGTCAAAACCAAGAGCATCATGGCCCTAAAACGCCTTGCCTCTCACTTCGTCATCCTCGGGACATGTTATACAAGAAACGCTACCACGGGCCACTCCTACGCCGCGTCGCCCAAGAAGAAGGCACAAATTCATGAACGAAGTCCACAATGGGGCTTGCGGTCCTCACATGAACGCCAGAGCCCCGATGCAAATCATTCTCGTGGATGGGCTACTACCGGATCTCCATGGAGGCAGATTGCATCCACTTTGTCCGAAGCCGCGACAAGTGCCAACGGTTCTCCAACCTCAATCATCTCGTCGCCCACGATCTCTACTCGCATGACTACACCTCGCCTCTTTCGCCACTGGGAATTGACGTCATCGGGAAAATCGCTTCCGCCAGCAAAGAATCTGGCCACGAAGTTCATCTTAGTAGCCATCGACTACTTCACCAAATGGGTCGGGCCAAGTCTCTACAAGGTACTCACCTCCAAGAAAGTCGCACATTTCTCAAGGAAAACATCATAGCGCCGATACGGCATCCCAAATGAGGTCATATCGCACAACGGCTCACACTTCGAAGGAGAATTTGACAGACCGCCGGCTGAATTCAAGATCACACGCCACAAATCTTCTCCCTACCGGCCACAAACAAACGGCGCCGTGGAAGCAAAGAAACAAGACCTCGAACGGGATCATCCGAAAATGACCACCCGAGGACGAGATTGGCCCGAGAAGCCGCACCTTGCACTTTGGGGCTACCGCACACCGCCGTAATGCCCACGGGAGAAACCCCATTTGCCCCGACATACGGGATGGAAGCAAGCCCTTCCCATCGAGCTAGAAATTCCCTCACTCCGAGTGCCGCTGAAAATGACATCAACGAAGTCGAATGGCTCAAGCCGACATGACGAATTGGCTCGCTAGACGAGCGACGACTAAAGGCCATGGAACACGTCCGAGCCTATCAAAGCAGTGATGGCTAGAGCTTTCGACAAGAAAGTCAAATCCCGAGACATCGTGAAGGTGACCTTGTACTCAAAGAAAAGCCTCCCACTCGAACCAACCCACTCGGGAAAATGGGAACCCACATGGATCGGCCCTTTCGTGGTTCAAAAGATCTTCTCCTGAGGTGCCATGTAAGCTACTGCACCTAGACGGCAATCCCTTCATGAATCCAAATAACTAAGCAAACTTCGCAGATACTTCGCCCCAAGAAGAACAACCGTGCATCTCGGGCACTCCACGTAGTGTCGAACTACGCAGACCTGAGCCCTCTAGTCCGGGGGAACGTAGGGCAACCTTAATTGGTCCGGTCTAAAAATACACAAAAAGTCAAAAGTTTGGAATGTCAATCAAGACCTCCATCAAGCTCCGCACTTTTCAAGAACACGCCCCAGCAGCCACCTTGACCAAGTCAAACGACGGCGGCAACATCAAAGGACATCCGAGGGTCACTCAAAGATCAAACGACCGACTCATGTCTCGCTTCCAAGCTGGGGCTTGTCTTCGCCCTCACGCGCTTCAAAAAAAAAAAGAGCTCGAGCAAGGGCTCACAAAAAAAAAAACAACAATAAAAAAACAAAAGAAGCTCAAGCGTAAGCCGCGAAATCGAGGTCAAGAGCCCGACGCCAACGAGCGGCAAGGAAGCTACGAAAAGACCGTCGAACAACTTGTCAAGGGAGCATTCAACCTCTCACCCAAGCACAAAGCCTCAAGCAAAGGGGATTGCCGTCATGGCTCGATCGCTCAGCCCGCAAATGCAAATGTAAAAGTCCAAAGATGGACGCCAACAAAGGGCACAAATGTAGCTAAAGGCAAACAAGAGATCTTGCGTCTCGACAAAGCTTTAAAAGTAAATCACAAATCACTAACGGTTACAACATTTCTTGATGAGTTCAAGCACGGCCTACTCTCAAGTTCACAACATGCTAAAAGACAAACTCTTTAATACATTTAACTAATAATGTGTTTGCAATGCAATGAATGGATACCTAGGAGGTCATTCCGCGCCATCTCGCGCTTGTCCCTCGCCATTCTTTCCTTTCTTCCCGTCCCCCGCGAGTCTTCTTTCGCTCCACGTAAACCAACTCGCGTCTCTCGCTCCGAGATCCGGGGTCCTCCTCAGAGTCAAATAATCCAAGAGCTCTCGTGGCTTCATTCGCCCGTGCTTCGGCTCGATCTCCTCCCCGCGAGTCCCGTAAAGAGCAGACCTCTCCTCGCGCCTGGCCAACTCTAGTCTCGTAGTCAAACAAAGCGTCTCCCGTCACATCCAAAGGGTCGACTGTGCTTCTGCACTCCTAAGGCAATAGCCGTTACGGCAACCGGGTCCTGTAATCGCCGCACGCCGTCTTTCCAAGACCACTTGGGATCGCCCAACACGCCGTCATACTGTGCCGTACATCGAAGTCGTCAACACGACACTCTCCCGACGCCTAAGGAGCACCACAGAGGGAACGCGGAATACTTCCATACCCTCGTAAAATACAAAAAAACACCTGGGCCGCCATACAAAAGTGGAACTATCTCCACAAAAGAGCAAGGTCATCCTGCACTCCCAACAAAGGCTCCTCGCTTCATCCCAAACCGCTGAAACAAGCGACGGAATATAGAAGGAGGACCAAGACAAACCCGAACTCGACAACGTAGGACCCTTCCCGCAAGATCCTCCCGGTCTCAATCCTCCGCGGAACCCACCAGCCGGATCTCGATGCGTACCAAGCCGTGCCATCCATCTCTCCCAAAGGCGGATCGATCCATATCCAACACAAGAGGTCGCCGAGCAAATGACCACGGCTAAACGACGTCTGAGCCTGGCATGGCTCGAAGTCTCTCTCGCAGCCACAAGGTGAGCAAAGCGGGGCTTCCCTCTCATAAAACGATCCCTGGGCCGCCAGACGGTCGATACCATGAAGAGTCTCCCCAACACCAACGGGACAATATCCTCTCCAAACTCCGCAAAGGCTCCTACCACATCTAGCAAAGCGCCATCACAAATGCCAAGGGAATCCAACTGTCCAAAAGCGTCGCCATCACGCACAAGGCAAATACATCCCAAGAGACGTCACTCTCATCATCAACCACGAACCGCTCCTAAAGCCTCGAAATGTCGATATGACCCGAATCAAGGATCATGCCCCCGCACTTCTTCCAACGAAGTACGAAGAAAGTCTCGCAAGCTTCACGCTCACCGCAAAGCACTCACCAACCAAAGGAAGCGAGATGGCCTCCACCTCCGGTCCTCCAATCAAAGCCCGAAAATCCTCAAAAGTGGGCACCATTTCATTGTAGGAGAAACAAAGACACGTGCCTCCTAACATCCTGCAACTTCGCGGCAGCCCGCAACAAATCCCAATCAGAACCAACTCCTTAAAAGACCAAACCGAGCAAAGACGAAACCTTACCTCGAAAGCCCGTCTCTCGATGCCTCATACGGCGCCTCATCCACATTTTCAATCGCTCAAGGAAGTGTGCTTGCCTCTCCTGCGAAAGCCTCGGCAAAATCCTAGGAACATACGAAGAATCCATGGCAAAAATGGAGGTCCCTAGAGAAAATGGGGAAGAAAGCTCGAAAATGGCCGCAAATGGGGAATGGGAGAAAGTCCGTGACCGGAAAACATTTAAGTCCTTCCCGAGCAAAGCTTGGTCCGTACGACCTCTTTTGCAATGCGTAGGTCTGTCCGTACGGACCTCTTTGCAATCGTAACCCTTTTCCCTCAAGAACAAGCATAACAAACACCGGCCTCAAGAAACCTTGCTCCAAATGCCCAAACACCGGCCAAAGCCATTTCCCTAAGAAACCAACACTACCCACAAACGCACTCTCACCACGTGGCATGTACAAAAAAATAAAAATAATAATAGCAACAATTTCTAGGACAATTCCCTAGAATCACAAAAATAAATGACATTACATCTTAAAATAAAATACTGTTTACGCAAATACATGATGTTTTATTACGGTGTACAAATGTCTGCTGCTAAACAAAAAAAAAAAGAGGAGGAAATATGGAAAGAGGGAAAGCAAATGAATACACCGAGCCCTCGTCATCATCATCCTCGCCAAGATCCTCCAAAGAAAAATCGGGCATCTCAACTTCCGCCTCGTCACGCCCCTCATCATCGTGAGTACCGAGCCCTCCGAGCCTCGCCACTCAAAATAACTCAAGGATCAAATCCGGCGAAAGGGTCAAAGAAAGAAGGCCTCGAGAATCCTCACCCTGAGCGCCGCGCGAGGCATGAACCGATAAAAGGGCCGCTCTCCTCGAAGGCCCCCGTGCAGCCTGCCGAAGACGCCCCGCATCCATGCGATGCCGCTTCTCTCGAGGGCCCTCCCCGCTGCGGTTCCGGCCGGCTTTCTAGGCGAGGAACATCCACTGCATGCCTCGAAGGCATAGGCTCATACGCTGGCATACGACGCGAAGACCGGCAAGACATCTTCGACGCCATCTTCTTAGCAAGAAGGATCTCATCGCCACATAACGGCGAGCCGCCGCATATCGTAGGCTCTCCCTGTGACTCGCACAAGCAAACAGCCAAGGAAACGCTCATCAAATGCGCTTATACTCAACAACAAAAAAAAAAGAGAAAAATGCGTAAAAGATGCCAAAATGGAAAAGAGTCAAGCACACTCACCGATTTATCGTGATCCACTGCACGATGCAAAGTAGAGCTCCGCCAGAACGGTACATGCACCCTCCTCCGCGATCCGTCCCACGGACATAAGTGAAATCTCGGCCCCGCATCGGAACCCTGGGGAGCCTCGCGGCCAGCCTTCTCTCTCCTCGCCACCCGCGGCGTCCTCAACTTCCTCCTAACAAAGGTCTCGTACTCCTCACCAAACAAAATAAACTTCCTCGGCACCGACACCGCCAAGGTACCTCTCGAAGTCCAAGACATCCATGTCCCGGGAATCAAGCATCCCAAAGGGAGGGTCCTCTGAGCCACGGAAGCACACCGGGGCCATGTCGCGTAAGACTCGCTCCCCAGGTACATGGCGTCACAAGTCAAGCCTCGCAAGCATCTTCCGCCGCGCTGTCACCTCGGGAGCCCTCAAACTCATCTCCTCATACCGAACCCACGGGAACAAGAACGAACCTCACGGCTATCCCGCTCCAAACGCTCCCGCACATCCCTCAGTAGGCGATGGTGTGAGCTTCCCCGGCCGGTCCTCCTCTTCCTCGCCAGATACGAGCCCATCCCAAGATAGCAGGTACAGCTAGCAAAGAACAATGCCCTGTGTGATCCCTATCCCACTGAAGCACTGAAAACCTCATAAAACCACACTCGCGACAAAACAGAGAAGGCTCAAAGAAAAAAAAATGGAGAAACGACAAGTTGCTAAATCAAAAACAAAGAATAAACTCATACCTCCAAAGCAAAATCAAAGCAGCCAACGAATCGGCCACCCCTCGCTAAACCGGTCCAAGGAGTGGCAGAGCTCACTAAGCTCGCCGCCCTCAAGCAATGTCGCACCTTATCTGGGACCGGGCCAAGCTCTCCAACAGAGCAAAGGGAGCTGCGGTGGCGCGTGGTTCTGAACAAAGTCTCTGGACAGCTGCATACTACAAGAAGGAGCGCGTCAATCAACCGGCTTCCACAGTTACCTCGGCTCTGCACTCAATGTAGCCCCAATACCAAGCCGTGATCCTCATCTCCACGCCGCTGCATAAAGATCCCTGTGCCCTCAAGGAGGACGAGGCTCAAAGCCCAGCAGTCTGTGGCTCGCACATCATCGTGAGATCATGTCTTCTCCACCTACACAGCCCTCCTCAAGGAGAGCCTGCAGAATAGCAAAGAAAATCAAACTGGCGTCACCGCTACCTCGCCCCCACTGTGTGGAAGGCGTGGGTGGTATCCCACTGCAATACTTGTATAGGCCCAGAAGACACTCTTGTTCTTCCTCGTGTCGACACCCACCTGTGTTCTCAACAAACACACCTAGGCCAGAAGCATAAACCAACCTCCCGGGGACTCTGGCCTACCGCCCACGGAAACACTGTGCATCCGCCGCCAGCTTCCACAATGCCTTCGAGCGATCCCCGTAGTCTTCATCCTCTTGGCCTTTCCCCGGCCGTAAGCTTCCTGCATCCCGCAGTAAACACAAAGAAAGGTACGGGGTCAATCACAAGCATTTTCATTATAAAGGCACATATAACCTGCCACAAACACGCACATATTTCTGGCATATAATTTTCACATACATTATACATATAATTTTTCATATAACCCGTCACAAACACGGCACATATTGCACATAATTTTCACATACATTATACATATAATTTTTCCATGTAACCCGTCACAAAACACTCGCACACAATGCACATACTTCACATACATTATACATATCTTTTTCTTTTGCAACCATTACAAAACACGCACACAATGCACATAATTTTCTACATATATCATGCATATAATTTTCTCCTACGCAAATTACAAAATACGGCACACACTGCATACATATTTCTCAAAAGAAGAAAAGGGGGATTAAATACTATACGACACATTTTCAAAAGAAAATCCGTCCCAACACGGCACATACGTACATATTTTCCTCACAAAGTCCGGTCACCTAAAACACTAGGCACGGTACTATATAGCACATTCTCAAAAAAAAAAAAAAAAAAAATCCGTCCCAACACGGGGCACACTTTCACATATAACCCGTCACAAAACACGGCACATGTCACATTTTTGCACAAAAATTATCACTACATGATAATTTTTCTCATAATGTACATACATAAATAGCATAATTGGCATAAAACACCAAAGCATGCACTTCACTAGATAGGCCACTTTATTTTCACAAATAAGAGCTAATCTACACATTTCTCGCACAAAAATACACATACTCCACAATTTTTACATGTCCATTTTCAACAATTCATCAAGAATTTCCTACAAAAAGGCATAAAATAATAAAAAAAAATTCAAAAATGCGAAAAACTAAAACCTAGTTCTAGCATTCAAAAATTCGGAAAGCAGGAATCAAAACGGAATGCAGATCTTACTTCCCAACGTTCATGGAGCGACGATTATGTACCTCCGGATTCGGATACAAAACATCTGTGTTCTTCGAAGATGGAACGAACGAAGTCCAATTCTTCAAGCTCCATCCGCCGCCAACCACTTCCCCGATCATGCTGACGACCCACTCCTTCGAGATCCCTTCACCATGGCAAGAAATTCAAAGCAAAAATTTTTTGATTTTGGTTAACAATGGAGGAATTTTTCTCTCTCTCTCCCCGCCCAAGTTCACGAACCGGAAAAATGAGGAAGAAGGAATGGGAAGGGCCTTGTGATTAAAGCCCGGTCAAACTCCGGGAACTATAAAAACCAAGGTGGTCCGTACTTACCTCTTGTAAACTGTGTTGGTCCACAGACGGATCTTCTTTTGGCAAAGGTGGCTAAATTACTTTCCTCGCTCTTATAATCTTTTGTGGCTCCCGTCGTCCTAAGGCCTTTTCCAAAGAAATCCAAGTGTGTAATCGGTCCCTAACCCTTCAATTCAATCCCCGCCGCCGCTGCAAGACCGGACTTCGCCCCACTTCAACGGCAGAATCAATCCACCGGCCGCTGCTGCAAGACCGGACTCCGCCACTTCAACGCAAAATCAACATTCGCCATCAATGACGTAAGACCGATCCTCGCCCACTCCAACGGCAATTCAACTAACGCCTTCGCCAACGGTACTCCAAGAAGGAGCCAATACCTCCCAAGACGAATATCAAGGGCGCAAGACGCCTCCAACGCTCAACGACAACTCACAACCACCGAGGTCCGGGTCATCTTTCCTACGTAGTGCGGCCTTACACAGGTCACGCATCCTCAAGCACTAAGCACCTACAGCCGGGACGTAAGCCCGAACTTCGCCCCACTTCAACGGGCAACGCAAGCACCTAGCCATCAAAGTAAGCCCGAGCCTCTCCCCCAACAAGTCAAAGTGGAAGCCATGCAAGATCGTATATCCCCAAAGCACTAACCATCATTCTCGCTCCACTCAACTGCTAGAAACAAGCACGTCCAAGGAGCCGGCAACATACTCCGAGTACAAGTCCCAAGCGCACGGTAAGCGCTCCCAAAACGCCAAATGATGAAGCAATCAACGCCATCATTCTCTGTTGCGCTACACTTCAACGGGCTGGAACTCAAGCACCTAGTCATCGTAAGTCCGACTTTTCTACATCAACATGCAAAAACACAAATGGTATCATCTACGCTCAATCACAAGGCGCCCACGCTCCGCCTTCGAATCACAAGGCAGCTACGCTTCCACAACCGCCGCAATCGTATGACAATTCAAAGCCCCTCCAAACGTGGCACCAACCGCCGACACATCCAAGTCCTCCACAGGGCACCAACCGCACCGTAAGACGATTCAAGTCCTCACAACTATTCCTCGCTCCTAAGTGCTCTTTAAACCACCCGATTAGAAAATCGTAAAACCGTAAAACGTAACTTTCCATCCTGTGACGCCACCACGCCCTTATCACCGACCTATACGGCCACCCCGACGCCACCACGCCCTTATCACCGACCTATACGGCCACCCAGACGCCACCACGCCCTTATCACCGACCTATACGGCCACACCTGTGACGCCACCACGTTCTTATCACCGACCTATACGGCACCCCTGACGCCACCACGCCCTTATCACCGACCTATACGGCCACCCCGACGCCACCACGTCCTCTATCACCGACCTATACGGCTACCCCGTGACGCCACCACGCCCTTATCACCGACCTATACGTGGCCACCCCGGACGCCACCACGCTCCTTATCACCGACCTATACGGCCACCCCGACGCCACCACGTCCTTATCACCGACGACCTATACGGGCCACCCAGACGCCACCACGCTCTTATCACCGACCTATACGGCCACCCAGACGCCACCACGTCCTTATCACCGACTCTATACGGCCACCAGACGCCACCACGCCCTATCACCGACCCATACGGCCACCCCTGACGCCACCATCGCCCTTATCACCGACCTATACGGCCACCCAGACGCCACCACGCCCTTATCACCGACGATGGCCACCCTGACGCTACCACGTTCTATTACCGACGCTATATTACCTGTGGACGCCACTCATTGCTCTTATTCACTGATTTATATTTGCTACTTCTGGGATGCCACCGACGTTCTCACATTCCTGTGACGCTATATTTGCCCACGACGAGTATTACTGACGCCACCACGTTCTAGTCACCGACGAGATGGCCACCGACGCCACCACGCTCTTATCACCGACCCTATACGGCCACCCAGACGCCACCACGTTCTTATCACCGACCTATGCGGCTACCCCGACGCCACCACGCTCTATCACCGACCTATACGGCCACCAGACGCCACCACGCTCTATCACCGACCTATACGGCCACCCAGACGCCACCACGCTCCTTATCACCGACCCATGCGGGCCACCCCGACGCCACCACGCTCCTTATCACCAACCTATACGGCCACCAGACGCCACCACGCCCTTATCACCGACCTATGCGGTCACCCAGACGCCACCACGCCCTTATCACCAACCTATACGGCCACCCAGACGCCACCACGTCCTTATCACTCACCGACCTCGGCGGTCACACAACACTCCTGTGGCACCACCACGCCCGCATTCACGTAACACTCACCCCACACACGAACTACGATCGTGCTTCGATTCCCGCTAGGGATACGTAGGAATCCTATCATAGGTCCAAATTTATTGACCTAAACTGGCCACACAACAGACACCGCCACGTCCTCACTTTGACCCTCACTTCGGCCACTTCCTCTCCCCAAAGACGCGATCCGACATTAGGACTTATCTTATCTGCGACCCCACTTCTTTCATAAGTGACGCTGCCGAGGGGCTTCGTAAGTACCCCAACTGGATCACTCCTTTCAAACACACGGAAACACCGCACTCATCCACGCAGCCTCGTAGACCTCTCTCACTCAAAACCAAACCCTCTCAAACCCCCAACCAAACCAGGGAGGAGCCTTTCTCGGGATAAAAAGGGACAAAAGGGCCTTTCGGAATTTTCGTGAAACCGAAAAGCAATATAGGTCCGTACGGACCTCTTTGTTTCCATAATTACTAAATCCCCTTAAAGTCCACAATATTCCTCAAATCCCGGGAGAAATGATGGTTTCATGCAGACTTGGTCCGTACGGACCTCTTTTGCATGCAAGATGGTCCGTACGGACCTCTTTGCAAGGGACATCATCATTTTAATATTCTACCATCATTGCATATTCCTCAAATCGAGGAAAACCAAAATCCTCGGATAACCAAGGAGGTCCGTACGGACCTCTTTGCACCAAATTCGAGACTATAAATAGAGGGCTCCCTTCCTCATTTTTGCACACCTCCCTCTTCTCTTCTCTCTTCCTCCCTAAGCCTTCTCGCTCCCTTCTAAGCCCTTTCGAGGCATTCCCGCCCTTCGGATCCTTCCGAGGCCTTCCGAGCCCCCTCGAGGTGCTCCGAAGCCTCTCCGAGCGCTCCCGAGACGCTCCCGCGCTGCCCCGAGGCACTCTCGAGGTACTCCCGAGGCCCTCGTGGTACTCCGAGGCCTCGTCGGTCTTTCCCTGTGTCCCGCTCTTTTCCGAGTCAAACCGACGATCCCAAACCACGCCGAAACTCCGCCCGAGTGACTCCGCCACCACAACGCACGCCGAATCCTCGCCCGAGTGATCCCGACGATCCCCACGCACGCCGAACCTCTCGCCCGAACGCAGCCTACAACCTCAACTCACGCCGAAACTCTGTCCGCGTACAACCGCATCCCCGAAGCAATCCGAACGCTACTCCGACCTCAAACACTATTCCCCGCGGAAGATGTACACGAACCAACATTGGTAAGGCTTCCTTCCTATTCTATTTCAATACATTTCAATACAATGTAGACATCCGATACAAGATGCATTTTTAAAAGCACACACACACACACACACAACTTTTTTTAAAGGATATTAGGGGTATCCGAAAGACTCGTTTTACGAGGCTACTCGGGTGAGCTCTAATATTCTAATATTCTCTTCCCGAGGAGTCATCTGACCTCCGAACTCAAAATCTCATCACACAAAAACAGTTTAAAAATTATCTTTAAACTGATGCCCTTTTTCAATGTTTTGGGCTTAATAAAACCAAGGTGGCGACTCTACAAAGCAAAACACAGCGAGACACCTCCAACCTCGCAAAACGCTAAGACGGAATAAGCCAGATGCCGGGGCGCGATTGTGCTGCCTCTCGGATCCGGGCGAACATTCCCGAACAGCGAACGAACGCGAGATGCACGGGGGCACCATCCGCGCGCGAGCCGGATCCCGGGTAATTTCACTTATACACTATACCCTAAACCCTATACCCTATACCCTATACCCTAAACCCTAAACCCTATACCCTAAACCCTATACACTAACCCTTATACATCATACCCTATACCCTAAACCCTGTTGTTAGTCAAATATGTGTTTAAGTTTAGAATTGCTTAATCCCAATCACAACAAGCATTAATGTGGACCCCTAATTTAATTAGACCAAATAGAATTTCTCTATGTATGATAGGTTCCCTTAATGCTAGTGCCCAGTGCTTCTATTATGTAATTTTCTCAAGACCTGAAGACTTGAAGACCTGAAGATTTCCATCAAGCGTGAGTTACTTGTTGAAGCCGCCTTAACCTGGCTGACCACTCAACCTAGATATGCCGTCTAACCGGTCACCTTACCTAGCCGATATAACCCTCACTGGTTATATTCATTCTCTTACCTGTTAAGGCTTTCTCAACAAGCTTCCCTCTGTCAGCAGCTAGCCGATGCATTAATTGTCCCTAACTACCCAACCATCAACTTTAGCTGAAGTTGGTAAAGCAAGCATGCTGAAAAGACATCTGCAGAACATGTCAAGATTTTCTTGAGGAATGTCAAAGTAACCAGTACTCACATCGCCCCAACTACTCAATGGAAATCCTCTCTATCCAATCTCAGACATTTAATGCAAGGATACTCTCATTTAATGTCTGCCAGTCCAAGTCATCATTGCAACCTCTTGAAAGACAACGGCTCCTTTTCAAAGTTCACTATAAATACCTTCCCCGGGGCATTGAAGAAGGTTGGTGCATTTATGATCCTTGAGAGTGAGCTGCTTTGAACTACCAACCTGCAAATTCCCTAGTTTAAAGCATTCAATACAAGTCCCCTCTTTCACTAGACATCTCAGTAGGACTTATACACTGAGCACCTCAATCAATGCAGTAGTGTTCCTCCATTAGACTATTTATGGAACACATTGATTGATTCACACACAACACCCTAGAGAAATCAGCTCAACTTGTGAGCACATCTCTAGAAAACACCAGGTCTTTATTGTAGCACGATCCGTTAGTGGTCACCTTTAGCTTAGAAGCCTTCAATCATTGGCTTGCAACTTGTAATAGGTAGGATCCATTAATAGCAGTGCACTTTCACAAATCCAAGTTCTGACCAAACTTGGTAGAGGACGTAGCAGTTATTTAACACTGTGAACCTCTTCAAACAATGTGTCATTTCTTTGTGTGCTTGTTTATTTCTTGTGTAGTTGTAACTGGTTGATAATCTCTCAACTGGTCACAACCTATTGATTCTACTTACTGCTTACTTGTTGGTCTTACTTGGAAATGAAATTTGTCCTTGTTGCATGAGATTTTATCATAACATTTAAATCAACTTACCTTACCGTTGAAAACTCCCTAACCGACATTCCGCTGTGCAAACCTCTCACCGGTTAGTCAGAAGGTAACCCATATTTTCAGATCAAAATTGTTTTTAGCAAAAAGTTTTAACAAAGTTATTCACTCCGCCCCTCCAAACTCTCGATTCCTACCATTTGGGACCTAACAATTGGTATCAGAGCTAGCAATTTTCGAAAACCATTTTTTCCAAGCTTAACTGCTTGAATTGCCAATTCCAAGATGGCAGGAAAACTCATGCAAACGTACAACATGGCGACTATTCCCATGTTGAACGAAAACGAATTTCCAGTATGGAAAAACAGAATCATGCGGTATTTGGACTCAATAGATGATAGGTTAACCACTGTAGTCAGAGATGGTCCCATGACACCCCTAAAAATCAATCTTGCAACTAGAGCACCCAAAAATCCTCTCATGGATCATGCCGATAGAATGTCTGAACAAGATTTTGAGGTTTATGAAACTTATGTGCCAAAACCACGTGAAGAATGGACCGAGGATGACAAAATTTGTGACTCCTTGGATAGAAAAGCTTTGCACATCTTAACCTCAGGTCTTGATGACAGACTGTACAAACAAGTACAATGCTATGAGACTGCTCAACAAGTGTGGCAAAGTCTACTCAGATATTTTGAAGGAGATCAAGTGGCTAAGGACAACAGACTCTACAAAAGTGTAGCTGAGTTCGAGTCCTTCAAAAAAAACCCCAATGAGACGCTAAAGGAAATGTACGACCGTTTCTGCGAGGTGAGTAATTCTTGTGCATCTTTAGGCAGAGTTTACACTATGAAAGACCTATACATGAGATTCCTCAACTCTCTTGGAGATTTGTGGCATATGAAGGTCGCTATTTTGAAAGAATGTCGTGATTTAAACGTTACTCATACTCAGAACATTGTGTCTACTTTGTTTTTATATGAGGAAGAGCTCAACCGACTGAGCGGAGTTCAAAAACACTTTAAAAATCTATCTCTGCCAGCTCAGACCGAGATCTTCCTTGGTTCTTCTATGCTTACCAGCCAACCTACCAATGACTCTCCCTCAATCTCCCAGCCTCAACCAGTTCAAGCCAATACCTCATCTAGTATGCCTCTTGAGATAGAGGATGAATTTGCTGCATTTGCTAGAAATTATAGGAAGTTTAAGGATTTTAAGAAATCCCACAGCAAATCATTCCAACCCAAATCCTCATCATTTCATAGATCTGGGAACTATCAAAGAAAAGGCCAAACCTCAACCTCAACCGACGGTAAAAATGCCCAAGGTGAGCTTGTATGTTACAACTGTAGAAAACCCGGCCATTTTGCCTCCAAATGTCCTCAATCGAAATATGAATTTCTGAGGAAGAAAACGTTCAAGAAAAACCCTAGATCTAAGAGCTTAGTTGCCGAGGAAGGAACCGAAAAGGCTATGCCAGTCTGGTTTGAAACTGATTCTGAAAATGAGGATGCTGACATAGATGAAGAAGCTGATGTCAGTTTTGTTGCTATTGATGGAACCGATGACAAACCCATCTCCTTGCAGTCACCTATCCATAGGCACCCAAATTCCAATGAACAATCATCTTACAGTGACCAGTCCCTACCTATGAGATCTCCCTTGACTTACTTTGAAGAGTCTATTCCTATTCCCAAGGCAGGTAATCCTTACAATTTCAAAATTCAGAACATAGGTGGAGCTCTTTACGGTCAGTGTAAAACCATGCCCACCCTCAGACCGCTGATGCAACCGATTCAACAGACCTACCAAGCTCAAGCCTTACCGATCACTTCTAATCAACCGATGCTTGAGCCCCGACCGATTCATTTCTTAAAGCCCCTAACCAATCCAAGTTCACAACCAATATCATCTTTACCAAATTTTGATCCCAACTTTGAACCATCATTCTCTCCCTCTCAGCCTACCATTGACCCTATGCCAAATATGTCAAAGTCTGAAATGGCAGAGGTGATGAATGAGCTCTTCTCAGATTTTGAAAAATTAAATGAAGCTCACAAAATTATGGCTGCTAATTTTAAAAAGATTACAACTGAAAATGACTCTTTAAAAGCTGAATTAAAAATTTTGAAAGAAAGTAAGCTAGAGTCTGATCAGTTAAAGAAAGAAAATCAAGGACTTACTGAGAGACTAAACATCTGTGTTAGTCAAGTTGCTGATCTTGTGTCAAGAAATAACTCACTTTCAAAACTGTTGACACATATACAAAATCACGAGCTGCTGTGGAGACTATCATACAAGATCGTATGTCTCCTACCGTAGATGTAACATCTGGTATAGGCTTTGCTCCAAAGAAGAATGACAAGGACAAAGACAAAGAAAGACACACTTACTAAGTCTCACACGAGAACTCATGGATAAATTTGATGATGCTCAATCCAACTTGATTAAGAGAGAGTTAACTAGACCTTTCAGTTCTTTCCCATACACCTATCCCAAGGTGAAGGAATGTATGAAGGCCCCAATTGACAAGAACAAATCCCAATGGACCGAGGTAGCCGATCCCGAGCTAGGACAATATGTCCCACTCGCCGATGGAGACAAAGAAAGGTGGAATTAAAATTGTTGATCATGTTGTAGACGTAAAACCTCTACCGGTAAGGTAGCCTCAACCCGTAAAGGAGTAACCGGTAAGACAACCGTCACCGGCCATCCAACCGATAAGGGCTCCCAACCGTAAAGGCATTCCTAAACCTATGCAACCGGCCAACAAAGGTAAATCCATCACCTTCGTCCCCAAAGGATCTGTTTCGGTCAATCGCAAACTCCTCTCAAGCATTAGCTAAATTGAACATCAACTCATCTAAGCCCTCACACCCATCTTCTAATAAATGTACAAATTGTGGTTTTATCGGTCACAAGGCTTACGAATGCCTCTTCAAGCACCTATCCGGACCCACCGAGTCTAAAAGCTCGTGTGGTGTCCGTGTATGGCCGCCAAAGAGGAACTAACTCTTTGGACCCCAAAGAATAAAGGTGACCATAAGCTTATGTTTATTTCAGAATGCTTTATGGCCTCAACCGATGCCGGTAAGGATGTTTGGATTATGGACAAGTGGATGCTCTAGGCATATGACCGGACATGCCGATCTCCTAACCGATCTTGAAGAAGCATCTCGGTCCTCCAGCTTGTCTTTGGTGACAACGCAAAGGGTAAAATTATTGGTCGTGGATCCATTAAAAGAGGTACGCTATCGTACGTAAGATATCTTTGGTGGATGGTCTGAAACACAACCTTCTTTCCATATCACAATTTTTGTGATAAAGGTATGCATTGTATTTTCAATTCTTCCAATTGCTATGTGAAAGACATTGCTACAGGTGAAACCCTTCTCACTGGATATAGAAAAGGTAACGTTTATGCTATAGATTTAAATTATGTTTCGTTATGCTATAGATTTAAATTATGTTTCGAGTGTTACTAATGTTTGTTTTGTAGCTAAGAACATCAGTGAGAATTTCTGGCTATGGCACAAGAGACTCAGTCACTTGAATTTCAAATACCTATCCGAACTGGCTAATAAAAATCTAGTTGCCGACTTACCTCAAGTGTCTGCTGATCATGGAAGGAAATGCAGAGCCTGTCAGTTAGGAAAGCAACATAAAGAATCATTCCATAGCAAGCCATGCATGTCCACTTCTATGTGCCTCTAGTTGCTACACATGGATCTGTTTGGCCCCACAACAACTGCCAGTTTAGGGGGCAGCATATACGCTTTGGTTGTTGTAGACGATTTCTCAAGATATACCTGGGTGGAGACCTTTGCTTCAAAAGATGATACATATGATGTTGCCACCAGATTATTCCGTCTACTTCAAACCCAAAAGGAATGTGACATCATCAGTATGAGATCAGATAATGGAACGGAGTTCAAAAATAATGGATTAGCTCAGTACTGTGGTGATCACGAAATAGATCACAATTTCTCAGCTGCTGGAACACCGCAACAAAATGGTGTAGTTGAGAGAAAGAACAGAACCTTGATCGAAGCCGGAAAAACAATGATATCCGAAGCTAGGCTTCCCAAGTATTTTTGGGCCGAAGCTATTCACACAGCATGCTTCACCCAGAACCGATCATTAGTCAACAAATTTCACAACAAGACCCCTTACGAGCTTTGGCGTGGCAGAATTCCCAACATTGGTTTCTTCAAGATTTTTGGTTGCAAATGCTATGTACTTTACAACGGTAAAGAGCGCCGAGGTAAATTTGATGAAAAAGCCGATGAAGGTATCTTTGTTGGATACGCCAAGCACAGTAAGGCATTTAGAGTTTTTAATAAACGGTTGTTGAAAATTGTTGAAACTGTTCATATTACTTTTGATGAATTTGATTTGCTAGAGTCTGACAAGGCTCCAAATAGTACTGATAATTCTGGTGTGTTTGAGACAGGTGAAACCATCAATCAAAATTCCAATCAATCCACCAGTATCAATGCAAATCAACCTCCAGCTCGGCCTTCAACCTCTAGTGGTGTAAACTGTAGAGACCTAGTTGATGACTCCTTCTTTCCTCAATCGGTTAGACAATCAAATGATCATACTCCCTTTACCGATCAATTACCAGCTAGTCCTCATGTTACCATTCCTAATTCACCACCTGAAGCTGAACCAATTTCAAATATCAACTTACCATTTCCCTCTCCACTAACCGGTCACCATCAGTCAGCATCACCCTCACCTAATCGATCTCCCCAACCGGTCACACCTCCCTTAACCGATTCTACTCCTCCAATAGAAACCTTAAGACAAGAATCGGTCAGACAAGACCTACCTAGGGAAGTGAGAACAGTTAGAGATCACCCTTTGGAAAATGTGATTGGTGATGTCTTTGGTCTAAGAATGACTAGAGGCTAGTTAAAAAGCATGGAGGATCAACATGGATTATTTTCCTCTGCTATGGTCTCAAATATAGAACCAAAGAAGACTGAAGAAGCACTTGATGACCCCAGCTGGGTAGAAGCCATGCAAGAAGAGCTTAACCAGTTTGATAGATGCAAAGTATGGAAATTAGTGCCTAGACCTAGTCATCAAACAGTGATTGGGACGAAATGGGTCTATAGAAATAAATTGGATGAGTCTGAAAAGATTACAAGGAACAAGGCTAGACTAGTGGCTAAAGGGTATAGACAAGAAGAAGGCATAGATTATGATGAGACCTTTGCACCCGTAGCTAGATTAGAAGCCATTAGATTATTTCTTGCCTATGCAGCCTACAAAGAGTTTAAGCTATATCAAATGGACGTGAAAAGTGCTTTTCTCAATGGGGAACTTCAAGAGCTTGTATATGTAGAACAACCTCCAGGATTTGAAGATTCTAAGAAGCCTAATCCTGTCTACAAATTGAATAAAGCTTTGTACGGCCTCAAGCAAGCACCTCGAGCATGGTATGAAACTCTCTCCAAATTCCTACTTAGTGAGAAGTTTGAACGAGGTAAAATCGATACCACTTTATTTTTTGCAAAGCATAATGGTCATTCATTATTAGTTCAAATATATGTTGATGACATTATTTTTGGATCTACTAACGAAAAATTATGCAAGTGATTTGAGAAACTTATGCAGAGCAAATTTGAGATGAGCATAATGGGTGAGCTAACATTTTTCCTTGGACTTCAAGTCAAGCAAACCCAAGAAGGCATTTTCATTAATCAAGCCAAATACACCAAAGATCTCATCAAGAAATTTGGTCTTGACTCTGCTCATCCTCAAAGCACTCCAATGGCCACAAATGTACACTTGGACAAAGATGAGTCCGGTAAGAAAGTAGATATGACACTCTACCGAGGTATGATAGGATCTCTACTTTACTTAATCGCAAGTAGGCCAGATATCATGTTTGCCGTATGTGTATATGCTAGATTTCAAGCTGACCCTAGAGAATCTCATTTACAAGTTGTTAAAAAAATTATTAGATATCTTGTGAGAACTGCCAACTTAGATTTGTGGTATCTAAAAGATTCATCATTTACACTAATTGGCTATTCAGATGCTGATTTTGCAGCTTGTAGGGTCACCAGGAAAAGTACCAGTGGAACTTGTCAATTTCTAGGTAACTGATTGGTTTCCTGGTAGTGCAAGAAACAAGCATCAATTTCCACTTCTACGACTGAGGCTGAGTACATAGCTACTGGGAGTTGCTGTTCAAAAATCCTATGGATGAAGCAACAACTAGTAGACTATGAAATCCCCCAAGAAGTGTGTCCTATCTATTGTGATAACACCTCAGCCATATCAGTCTCCAACAATCCTGTGATGCATTCAAAGACTAAGCACATAGACATCAAGTATCACTTCCTCAAGGATCACGTTGAAAAGGGTAACATCATTCTCTTAAAAGTCCATACTGATTATCAATTAGCTGATATTTTGACAAAACCTTTGGACATTAAAAGATTTGAATTCCTTAGAGGAGAACTAGGCATGATTGATATTCGTTAATATTTTGTGCTAACTGTCCTATCTGTGTAAGCTATCAACTGAGATCAAGGTGGTCCCTCATATACCGTTGCTTACCAGTGCTCCCATACCGGTGTCCTTAACCGGTAAGGCAAGACACCTCTAACCGGTCATCTAACCGATTTCTTTTAACCGGTAAGTTGTGTCCCCAACCGATGGTTCCCTTACCGGTGCAAGTTCTCTAACCGATCATTGCACCTGACCGGTCTGCTACCTTACCGTCTATATGCCTTACCGACGAACTGCGACCAGATCGAAATTGACAATCCGTTTTTAACTGGCTCGTTTGTCATCATTGCTATCTGTCACATCAATCTTCCATCAGCCGCTTCAGTCTGACAAGTCCCTTACCTGTCCCTTACCTGTTCCCTATGCTTCCTTTACAAGATATGGATCAATTTTAAATAATTGATCAAAAAGATAATCTCTGTATCATTCTTATTCATCGAAAATGTTATCTTTTTGTTCTTTATTACATTTTAGTATACCTGCTGCACACACGTTTCTATTTTCAATGCCACATCTTTAAAATTGTGAATTAAATTTGTTAATTTATGTGCATGTCTGTTAAAAACGTTTGAGCTACTTTTGATTTAACCAACACATCCTTTCATCTTCCCGCTCTTTCGTCCCCTATAAAAGGATTTCAAAAACAACTTTCAAACTTTCTGGATTTTCTCTCTCTCTATTTTACGAACAAAGGCAATCGGCAAGAAACTTCCCAAATCTTCATCTTCTTCATCTGTGTTTCTCTCCAACTCTCAAGATCTCTGGTACTTCTTCTCAAAACTCAAACTCTTCTAAAATTTGAAGATATCCAGTTTTCTTAAAACTCTAAAATCATTCAACAACATCTAAAGGTATATAATGCAAAGATCTCTTTGATTCTAACTTAAACTATTGGTTTGTTGTTAATTTGATTCACAGATGGCTCCCGCAATCAATAAAGACATTTATGGAGGTTACATTCTCTCCAGTTTCTTCGACTCCGATGTAGGCCGTGCTCTAGAAGCTCTATTTATTGCCGCCGGAGTGATTCCTTTCTTGATGCCGGAGGGGAATGAAGATATTTTCTATGAAATGGTGAATGAAATGTTCGATAATGGCGTCTTGGATGAGAATGAAAATATTATTTCTACTGCTGCTGGTGTTCCAATTACTTTTAGCCCAGCCACCATTGCTGCTGCCTTCCCTGATCTTTCTTCCACCGGTTCATCCTCAATCTTGATGAATGACATGATTGCTGCGTGGGTCAAGGTTCGTGGACCTGACCCTTTTGTTACCGGTGAGGCAAATAAGAAATCAGAGTTTGACGCGGTGTATTATGCTCTTTCTGAGGTTGCTGACCGGTGCTTCATCTGTCGGTCAGGCTCCCATCATTGTATCACCATGATACAATAGGAAGCCATTGCAGTGATTATTCTTGGAGATGATTTCAATTGGTGTTCTTTCCTTTACCGTATAATCCTCATTGCCTTCAAGAAATACCAAAAAGAGAAAACCTCTTCCAAACCTAACAAAGCCAAACCTTGTCACTATCTGTTGATCAGTCGTGCCCTAAGGAAAATTCCAGCCGTTCTTCAAGCCTCTGCAAATCAACCCAAGTATCCTTAATCCTTTTGCAAAGCATTTGACAAATTTGATATGACAAGAATCATTAAAGAAGCCAAACCCTTTACCAGTAAGCCAACCAGTAAGACAGCTGATGATAAGCCAACCGGCAAGCCAACCGGTAAGAAAGCCCAATCTAAGAAAGTCTCTAGCCGGCCAAAGGTAATTCAGCAAACCGGTGCTGCTCCCAAGCCTACCTTACCGGTCAAGAGAAAACTACTTGATGAATCTTCTGATGATGATGATCAACCCATTGCTACCATTCTCTCCCCTAATCGACAGAAGCAAACGGCAAGGAAGTCTGCTCCTCCACCTCCCAAAAGATCCAAGCCAATCAAAAAATCTTCCCAACAGATAGCCAGAGAGAACGCAGAAAGAAAAAGAAGAATTGAGACTGACTTGGGCACATTCACCCCCTTCATTCCCAAATGACTTTTTGACCACAACTTCTTAACCGACAAAGTTCCCTTCACCGGTCAGTCATCATCCAGACCGGTTAGCCGTTGCCAACCGATCAGAAACCCCACGTTTCATATATACCACTACAACCCTTGGTTAGTCAATCCCACATTTGAACCCTCTTCCACTTGGGTGTATCCTATTGATCACTTGCCCCCATTCCTCCAAAGACTGTTACAGTTCCATGAAATTAACAAAGATTCAGTCCCAGTCGGTGACATATCAGATTATGTGGATTTTGATAACATACACGAAGAGAAAGGGATTTACTACAGCAAGCCGTGCATGTTGAATGACTACGACATCTCTTTGTCTAGAGATAGCCTCATCAAGCGATTCAATAGGTATTTTGATTTATTGCCTCCTATGTGGAACGCCATTTACCTGGCTCAGGACAGACTCAGACAAGATATGATGATTCAAGTTGTTTGGATTGATTTTGCTATTCTCTACAATGCCCACGAAACCCTTAAGGAGTCTGATCCTTACCAGCTTGGGAGATATGAGTTGCCTGAGGATAATCTCCCCACTTTTGATCATGAAGTTGTCAACTTGGGTCCTCGTAGAGTACAGCTTATTAAGAATGTGATGGATGTGGTTCAGAATTTGGTTGATATGAATAGGTATTTCCAGAACATGGGTGATATCTCTCTGTCTGATTTCTTCACTTCGGTTCAGACAAACAAGAACAAATGGGCTTCAGTTACCTATGAAGAGATAGAGGATATGTTCAAGGACAATAGTGGTTCTGATGAACAGGCAAGGATTGAGAAGGATGATCTGTCAGATTCCAGTTCTAGTGATTCTAGTGACTCTGGTGAGTCAGATGATGATGATGACCAAGTTGGTGCTGTAATTGATCGGTCTGAGAATGTAAATGTTGATTTCTCAACTCCCTTACCGATGCAAACAGTCAGACATGTGGGAGGAGGCTTAACTAAGAATTCACCTGTTACAGCTTTAGGAGGAGGTGAAAAGGAAAGTATGGATGGGTTACCGGTTAGCCAACCGATGCCTCTTACCGGTGAACATGTTGAACCGGTTAGAGATGATTTATCGATGTCTGAACCTCTTACCGATGCTTCTGCCTTACCGGTTAGCCAGTCCCTTACCGTTGTATCTACTGAACCGGTTAAGGAGAATATTGATGATATTAATCTGCAACAAGCCTTGGCTGCTAGCCTATTTGAAGTTAATCTGGAACGGCAAAGGATATCAGTTGAAGAATTAGCTACCCAGCAAGCCATTAAGGCATCTTTACAACCGGTAAGCCATATTGCTGCCTCATCTGTCTCACTAGACACATCACCGGCTAAGGAGGAGCATGAGCCAGTGTTTGAAGAAGATTCCACTTCAGATTTCTTTGAAGAAGAAGCTGATGATGATGATGAGGTTGATTTTGATATTTTTGATCCTGCTGTACCTTCAGTTTATCTTGATTATGGTCTCTATCAAAAGGATTTGATGTCTTCATTGAACTATTATACTTCTAAAGCCTCTATCCCTCGGTCAGATAATAGGATTCCTTTATTCGATGTTCATGAGAAGATTTCCAGCAAGGCAAAGATTCAGTCTATTTCTATGCCTCCACCCATTGCTGATGAGCTCCAGAAGAAGAGAAGAGCTGATAGGATGGCAACCTTTATTGATGTTGTTGAAGATATGAAGGTTGGAGCAGCTCCAGAAGATACTCCTCCAAGATTCACCAAGACCAATGGCCCCGTTGAGACAAGTTACCGTTTACAGAAAATCAAAGTTCTCAAACTTAGGAAACGGTCTGCTCCACCCAAAGGCAAAGAAATAAAGCCAAGCAAGATTGATCAGCAACTGGTTACCGACTTTCCCTCACCAAAACCAAATCTCAAATACCCTACCTCTCTTTCCCAACGGCAACGTAACATAAGAATTTAAGGCCAAATTGCTCAAATTGCCCCCAGACCGGTTGAGAGCACATTATCAACCGGTAATTTATATATCAGATATCTCTCCATCAACAATCGTATGACCCAAGTGTTGGAGATGAGAATTTTTCGATGGTCTACTGAAGTGACTAAAATGGTTGGATTAATGCCAAATGTGACCAGGCTTTCAATAATGAGGAATGGCCATGCTTAACCCTGGAGCAACATAAGAGAAGCCTCCTTACTTTTGCTAGCCCTCAGACTGATCCCACTTATCCGGTTAAGGCAAGTCATCTTACCGTTGGCTTCTAATGCTGCTGAACTACTTGAGCTTTCATTTGCTGAAATGATGAGCTTGGAGCCAAATGAGTTTATTGAACCGGTTGCTCAACATGAGTCCTCCTCAGAGTCAGTGGATGAAGAGATAGTCATTTCTCCAATCGGTCAGGTATCCAGGACCGGTCAGCCTCAGGTTATTCACCTTACCGATTCATCTACCGATCCTCCCACCGGTTCCACAGCTTCTCTAACCAATCCCTCTACTCCTCTTACCGACAAGCCACTTACCAATCCATCTCCCTCCATCCAACTCTTCACTCCTTCATCAGTTAGTCCTCTCACCAATGCTCCCTTACCGGCCATCCAACCGGCTTCCCAGCATGCTCCTCAATCGGCCCCTGCAACCGATGATGATTTAAATAGGCATGTTGTTGCCCAAGACCTGGTTGAATTTCATGAAGCCATGCTCCAAGGCTTCGTTGAAGTTAGAACTGAATTGGCAAAATCATTTGATAAGTCCAATCAGGAGGAGGATGAGAGAAGGTTCGAGCTATTGAGGACTGGGATTGCTATGTCTCTTGGAAACTTTATGGAAGAAATAAATGCTAGAGATGCTACCATCAGAGACCTTCTTTTGCAACTTGATGAGGCTCATCATACAAACAAATTACTATGTGAGCAACATATCTCTGGTCAAGCCATTGTGGACCGGTCAATTGAAGAGCTTAAACGGTCAGCAGAAGCCCTTAACCGTTGTGAGAAAAATAATCTTGAGCTAGAAATTGAGTTGGCTAAAGTCAAAGCCAAAAATGAGGTTCTTATGAAGGTGAGTGAAGATAGAAAGAAGAGAAAAATGGAAGATAAAGAGAAGAAGAAAGAAAAGAGGTCATCCAAGAAAGCAAAGCCCTCAGACCCAGTGACTTCGGCTACTCCTCCATCTGATGCTGCTCCCTCACCGATCAAAGGCTCAGCAGATCCTCCAGACCCAGTAACTTCGGCTACTCCTCCGTCTGATGCTGCTCCCTCTCCAGTCAAAGACTCAGCAGCAGATCCTCCATCAGACCCTCCAGCCGATGCAGCCTAAGAATGTAACCGATGATATATTGTCTTTCTTCTCTCACTCACCGATCTACAATTCAATGAGAATCTCTTATCCCTAAACTTAAACTTGTGTTTTGTTGAATTCCTTTTTAACTATTTTGAATGTTCCAACTGCTACTAACCGTTTCATTTTGCAGGTCTCATTCAAAATCACTATTCATTTTCACTTTGTTTTTTCTTTAAGCTTTCGCTTTGTTTGTAAGCTTACTTAGGTAGCATCAAGTTGTCATTTGACTTAGGGAATGATATATTTAATAGATAAACACTTTATCATTCTTTTACTGAGTCAAGAAGCTGCTAGCCTAGGGTGATTGGACTTAAACAATTAGGAGGAGATTGTTAGTCAAATATATGTTTAGTTTTAGAATTGCTTAATCCCAATCAAAACAAGCATTAATGTGGACCTCTAATTTAATTAGACCAAATAGAATTTCTCTATGTATGATAGGTTCCCTTAAATGCTAGTGCCCAGTGCTTCTATTATGTAATTTTCTCAAGACCTGAAGATTTCCATCAGCGTGTGAGTTACTTGTTGAAGCTACCTTACCGGTTGACCACTCAACCGGTATGCCTCCTAACCGGTTACCTTACCTAGCCGATATAATCCTCACTGGTTATATTCATTCTCTTACCTGTTAAGGCTTTCTCAACAAGCTTCCCTCTGTCAGCAGCTAGCCGATGCATTAATTGTCCCCAACTACCCAGCCATCAACTTTAGCTGAAGTTGGTAAAGCAAGCATGCTGAAAAGACATCTCTGCAACATGTCAGTACCTTCTTGAGGAATGTCAAAGTAACCAGTACTCACATCGCCCCAACTACTCAATGGAAATCCTCTCTATTCAATCTCATGCATTTAATGCAAGGATACTCTCATTTAATGCCTGCCAGTCCAAGTCATCATTGCAACGTCTTCAAAGACAACGGCTCCTTTTCAAAGTTCACTATAAATAGCTTCCCCGGGGCATTGAAGAAGGTTGGTGCATTTATGATCCTTGAGAGTGACCTTCTTTGAACTACCAACCTGCAAATTCCCTAGTTTAAAGCATTCAATACAAGTCCCCTCTTTCACTAGACATCTCTGTAGGACTTATACACTGAGCACCTAAATCAATGCAGTATTGTTCCTCCATTAGACTATTTATGGAACACATTGATTGATTCACACACAACACCCTAGAGAAATCAGCTCAACTTGTGAGCACATCTCTAGAAAATACCAGGTCTTTATTGTAGCACGATCCGTTAGTGGTCACCTTTAGCTTAGCAGCCTTCAATCATTGGCTTGCAACTTGTAATAGGTAGGATCCATTAATAGCAGTACACTTTCACAAATCCAAGTTCTGACCAAACTTGGTAGAGGACGTAGCAGTTATTTAACACTGTGAACCTCTTCAAACAATGTGTCATTTCTTTGTGTGTTTGTTTATTTCTTGTGTAGTTGTAACTGGTTGATAATCTCTCAGCTGGTCACAACTTATTGATTCTATTTACTGCTTACTTGTTGGTCTTACTTGGAAATGAAATTTGTCCTTGTTGCATGAGATTTTATCATAACATTTAAATCAACTTACCTTACCGTTGGAAACTTCCTAACCGATATTCCACTGTGCAAACCTCTCACCGGTTAGTCAGAAGGTAACCCATATTTTCAAAGATCAAAATTGTTTTTAGCAAAAAGTTTTAACAGGCTATTCACCCCCCCTCTAGCCTGATTCCTACCATTTGGGACCTAACACCAGTACCCTGAACCCTAAACCATAAACCCTATACCCTAACCCTTATACCTTATACCCTAAATCCTAAGTCGTATACCTATACCTTATACCCTATACCCTAAACCCTAAGTCGTATACCTATACCTTATCCCTTATACCCTAAACTCTATATCCTAAACCCTAAGTCGTATACCTATACATTATATACCTTATACCCTAAACCCTGTACCATATACCCTAAACCCTAAACCCTATACCCTAACCCTTATACATTATACCCTATACCTTATACACTATACCCTAAACCCTAAACCCTATACCCTAACCCTTATACATTATACCCTATACTCTAAACCCTATACTCTGTACCCTGAACCCTAAACCCTATACCCTAACCCTTATACCTTATACCCTAAATCCTAAACCCTATACCATGTACCCTGAACCCTAAACCCTAAACCCTATACCCTATACCCTAACCCTTATACCTTATACCCTAAACTCTAAATCTCATATACCCTCATACCCTAAACCCTAAGTCATATACCTATACCTTATCACTTATACCCTAAACCCTAAACCTCATATACCCTCATACCTTAAACCCTAAACCCTAAATCCTAAACCCTAAACCCTAAGTCGTATACCTTATACCTTATACCCTAAACCCTAAACCCTAAGTCATATGCCTATACCTTATCCCTTATACCCTAACCCTAAACCTCATATACCCTCATACCCTAAACCCTAAACATCATAACCCAAAATCTCATATACCCTCATACCCTAAACCTTATATAACCTAAACCCTTAGAGACGGATTCAGAGTCCATCTCTAAATTAGAGACGGATTCAGAATCCGTCTCTAATTTTTGGGTCTGTCTCTAATCTGTCGCCAAATTAGCTACAGACTCCGTCCGTCTCTAATTTTACGTCTCTATTTTCAATTTTTCTTGTAGTGTATCATGATGGCCTGGGAGGTTGCCGCTCTAGTAGGCACCCCCAAAGCAAGGAAAAAAATCAAAGATGGACAAAGGAAAAAAGGTTGCTACAAAGTCAGAAAAAAGGGAACAAATACAAGAAACATCACTAAGGAGTAAGGCTGCCTAAAGACAAGCCTTATTTTTAGAGAGGGGGTAGGGTATATGGCTAGAATCAGTGGGATCAAAGGGTTTTTGACAGAATTGTCAAAACAAATTACTTGGAAAGGAAGTTGTCCGAAAGTCCCACGACATCAGAACTATCAAAGTTCAACGACCGAATTTCATGTCGCTGGCATTTCTGGATCTATAACGTATATTGTTGGCTTTTATTATTGGGACCTACAAAACAAGACACCGTTAGGGGTGGGGGGCATTTCCCCCTCCAAAATATTCTCTGGCGTGAGAATCAACAATCCGATCTATGGCATATCATATATATTATCACAAGACATTTCTAGAGAGAGAGAGAGAGAGAGAAGAGGGAGAGAGCTTACTTTGCAAATGGAGGGAGGGAGTATATATAGCCAAGTAGTAGACTTACAAGTGGGCTTGGGCTCGAAACATATCCATTGGGCTTCTTTGGTGTAATTGGGTCCAATCTTTTTTTATGGGCACATCAACCCCATTGATAGAAACTCATCCAACAGTTTACGCGTTTTCAATATAAGTTTTCCCTATATATTTTCACTTTGTGTATTATTTGAATTCGTCTTGGACCTATAAAAAAATTAAAAAAAATAGGGGTCCTTTTATTTGAATTCGCCCCGTACATATAGATAGAAGACTAGAAACGACATGTATTCCATTATAAATTTAATGAACGATATAAACAGTGGGTTCATCTATTAATATTCTTTTAGCGGTCTTATTTTTTAGAACATGAATTGAAAGTATGTAAATTCAATGATTTCAATTAAAAAAATTACTCGAAATAAAAAAAAATGAAGGTATAATGTGAACCAACGTTGCCTATTCATTGCACATGAATGGAATCAGTCAACAAACAAGGAAGAAAAACAAAAAATTCCTTAAAATAAATATACAATCCACAAGTTGAACAATAATGAATACTCCATCCGTCTCATTCGAAAATACACAAATTTTCATTATTTTAAGTGTCTCATTTAAAAAGATACACTCTCAAAATAGATTTTTTAATAATTATTTATTCATGAGACCCAATTGTCATACTCACAATAACTATTTCTTACTATCGTCTACCCCACTTTCTCTCTTCTATCTCACTTTTCATACTCACAACAACTATTTCACCATACGCTTTTCTTAATTTTCGTGCAAAACCAATTTAATTTTATGCTTTTTCGAATGGGAGTTTATGTTTTTACGAAAGGGACTAGAGTCGGACGGAGAATGGGACGAGAGTCGGACTGAGAGAGTAAGAGCAAAAGACAAAGCCAACGTCTCAGCTGGAATATATTATTCTCAAACCAAATTACTAGGAAGTTTGGTTTGAATAAATTTTGAACTTATTAATGTATTTTTTGCTAGCTAGCTAGCAAGTATCTCGAGAAAGTCCATTTAATTTGCAGAGCCTGCAAATGGCGACCTTCCCCATTCCTCAGCAACCTTCCACACAATCCCAACCCAACTCCAACTTCATCTTCCACGACGACCATTACAATCCAAATATCTCCGTTGAACCACCTCAAGCTGCTCAAGGTAATATACAAAATTATCCAGCTATATACATGTGTGTGTGAGTCACTAACGAACTAGCGGTTTCTCCTGTTGTTGGTTTCGTACCAAAATTGCTTCTTAAATATCGACGGAATTCAATTGTTTTGATTAAAACTCATCAATATGACGTTATTTTTGTATGTGTTAATTTGGACCGTTGATCTGCAATGATATTTTAAATTATAAAATTTGTATGTGACATAGTTAAGAAAATGAGAAATCTCGTAAGTTTCGAATTCGCTCAGATGCCATTATTAGAAGTGCCACTAATATTGGCCTAGGATTTGCAAGAACAAACAAATTTTATGATCCAAATGTATGCTATCGCTAGTAGTGCCACTAATATTGACACTAGGGCTCAGTTTGTCATTTGTTTGGGGAAAACATTTTCCATTGACACTAGGGCTCAGTTTGTCATTTGTTTGGGGAAAATATTTTTCGGAAAATGTTTTCCCAATTTTTTGGTGTTCGGTAAACACCGGAAAATGAAGTCAACGGAAAATATTTTTCGGGTCAATGGAAAATGAGCTGATTTCTAAGGAAAATGACTTCCTTACCGTTACCTTAGAAAATTGTTTTCCGAAAAACATTTTCCTTAATTTTCTTTGTTTGTATATTTTACCTTTAGAAAATTACTTTAATTAAACTATTAAACATCGGAAAATGTTTTCCGAAAAATATTTTCTTAAGATTCACCAAACATCGGAAAATGTTTTCCGAATAGCATTTTTATTTTTCAAAAAATATTTTTCAAGAAATTAATTTTCGGGGGTTATTTTTCGTAAAACAAACTGATTGTAATTGATGCATCGTAAATATCAGTCATTTTTTAAAAGATGTTCCGAAGCAAGCAAGGAAGTGAAAAGTGAGATCGAATTTTAGCTATCATCGAAAATGAAAATGAAACTTGCAGCACAACTTTACCAAATCCCTAAACCTAAATGTGTCCTTTGAAATTGTGCAGAAGAAGGAAGAGGAAGAATAACTGTGCCAAACCTAAATTACTATCTCCCTTTATACCAAGCTGCAAGAGATGGCGACTGGAAAAATGGAAAACACTTCATCGACGAAAATCCCGATTCAATCACAGCAGTCATATCGATCCATGGCGCGACGGCGCTTCACATCGCCGCCAGCTACGGCCGATCGGAGTTCGTGGAGAAAATCGTGAAACTCATGCCATCTGATGCGCTTGAAATGCGAGACGGCAGTGGTTGCCTGGCACCACGCTTTATTGCGGTGGGGGGAACTGTGAAAGCCGCCACGGCGTTGGTGGAGAGAAACCCTTACTTGGCGGGGATGGTGAATGATAAGAACTATACGCCGCTGTACCACCTGTGTACGACGATGCCGTCAGGTCGGCCGACTTTGAGAGGGAGATGGTGTGGTACCTTTGTTCGGTGACGACAGATGAGTACCCTTCGTTTTGTTTCTCCGGTGGTGGAGCTCCGAACTTGATCGTAAAGATAATTGCCGCCGGTCACTTAGGTAAGGCCCTAAATCAAACTACTCAACTACTCTACAAATTATCGTTGAGCAACTTTTTTTTTTCTGCAAAATAGTTCTATATACAAATTTGTGCTTACTCTCTCCCGGTTTTAGCTACCTGGAGAGAGAAACACAATAGTTAGGAACTTAGGAGCCAATACAGTTTCTTCAATTGCATAGCAGTAGGCTGCATTAACCGCCCAAAAGCAATTTGCACAATTTGGCTAGAATAAAATGTGGCCGCATTGGCCACCGCAGGACATTATGGGCTGGTTCTCTGATTCATATAACTTAGGGTTTTTGTTATACAAAAGCCCTTTCTTTTCATGAGGTTACGACTTGAAATTACCTGATTACCCTTCAAAAGTCCTAGCCATTTATCTCCAAATCAAGGGATGAGTCTTGGGCTCTTCGGACAGCTGTGTAGTTCGTCTCTAATCCGGAATCACAAGATGGTCAATAAGACATGCACATTTGAACTTTTAGTCTACTATTAAGTGGACCATACCAATTCCACATCGATAAAAAGTCAGGTGGGCAGGTCCAGATTATTGGTTTCATAAGATCTGTCCTGGGCTCCCTGAAGAAAAACTCATAGTCTTTGGCAATTTTGAGGGACAGTATTCCCTATCAAAGCATTAATATAAAAGTCACCTAAATGACAATTTTTTCTCTTACTCTCCTCCATCAAATGAAAATTGCTTTTATTTGACATAAGCTTCTTTAGCCTCATAAATACAACTCAATACTGCATCTTTTCCATCCAAGAATAAAAGCATTTTTTATCATTGATCCGTTTTTAGCTCTATGATATGATGTGGATACTTATAGCTTGACGTGTTTGTATCTCATTACCGTCCTTTATTTTACTCCTCTAATGATCGTGTACATTTAAATTTCACAGATATTTGCTTGAATCTCTTTCAAAGGTATCCTAGACTGGCAACTTCCGCTATCGTGGAAAAAGGCGATGATTTGATTATAGGCCTTTGTGCAGCTACTTCAGAATTCCCGAGTGGGAATACACTTAGCTTCTTTGAAAACTTCATCTACAAAAGTTAGTCATCCCTTCCTTATTTATATTCTATGATGCCAGACTTTAAAATTTGACAAATAACTTTGGATCTAAAGTTGTGATACATAATGTGATGTTTCTTTCATCACTCTTTTTTTTGCTTATTGTGTTTTCAATTGGATAATTTTTGCCTAAATTAATTTTTTTGTCTTTCTATTATTTGTTCTTACGTCAAAAGTTCTCCCATCAATTGAGCAAGAACCTGCTCCGAGAGGTATTAAGAATCCGCCACCATCTTTTAGTTCATCATCATCTTTTAGTCCACTATCATCTTTTATGCCATCATCGTGGATTCCGCCACCATATCCCGGACTACCAGATCAGAATCATGAATCAGCTTCATTATCCCAATGGCTGCGTGACCTGATAGATAATCAAGAACCAGTTCAAGGAGACATAGAGAATCCACCCCCGCCCCGCCTACCGGATGAAATTGATTCAAATTCCCAACATGTTGGACAAGAGAAGTTTCTAATGCAACCAAGAATACTTTTGTAACGCCCCAAAAACCCGGTTCTACTTCAGGATCCAAATTTTAGATGCATTACTTATCTAACAAAAACTAATCTCAAATAATAACCTCAAGATTTATTATAAAATAATTTCTTCACATTACATTTATTCATCCATATTAGTCTAGGGTTACAACACATGTGCTAAAATAGATTTATAATAAATATTCTTAATAACTATTCTTCAACTTTCAATAGTTCACCCTAGCCTCCCTGGCCTTCGTCCAACCGTCTAACCTGGAAGGTAGAAAAGAAAAGGAAGGGGTGAGCGAACAATGCTCGGCAAGATCTTATACGGACCTCTTCGGGTACTAAATAGAGGTGACCGCAAAATAATAAACGGTTACGAATGATTTCCAAGAATATAATATAACAAAAGAAGCGAATAAACTCAAATACAAAGTTTTAACAAATATCAATACGAAATACTAAAGAATAATCAAATCACATATATAGTATATAGCATGATCAAATAAGCGGTCCAACGACCTCAATAAACACTAAAACCCACAAAGGGTACGAAAAGCCCACAGAGAGCACTAAAGCCCACGAAGAGCACAAATGGCTCACAAAGAGCCCCAAAAACTAAGTAGTGTATCCGGAACACCCCACTACTAATCCTCAGTAGTGAAATGCCTTAATAGGCCAAATCAAAATACCCCGTCACTACGTGTTGTTTAATTTAATATGATCATGCATAGAACAAAAGGATAACGATTTAACGATTGCAACTTAAGAAACAAAAAGTGATTACGAATCACAAAATATGTTTTCTCTAGCGAATATAATAATATAAAAACCAATAGTGTGAAATGAATGGAAACAATTTAATTTCAACAAGGACAACAATGTAGGATATATTTGAAAGACGTAAGTTCGAAGGAGGCAAAGCAAATGCTAACCGAGGTTAGCTTAACATTTCAAAAACGGTAATTTTCAAGAAAACATAGGAATCCTAACCAAGAGAGTCAAGAAATCAATAAACCTAAGGACATATAATCACTTACCTCAATTACACAACTTTAAGAAAAACTTGAACACGTACAAGTCGCCTAAGCTCGTTTCCCAAAATCTAAAATCAAATATAAAGTATTACAATCTATTTTATTGATCTCTTTTACTAAATTAAAAGTTTAGAATGATGTTCATTAATAGTTAAGGGTTAATTTATAATTTCCCAATCTCGAAGGTTCCCATAAATAATTATAGACTTAGGGTGGGGTCAAACTGAAATTTTCAGAATGTTAAAGGTCGCTAAATGCTAACTTTCAAAAGTTATAAACTGATTAAACAAATTTTAGTCAAGTTTAATAATGAAAACTATAATAAAGTATAAGGGTGTAAATTGAAACTTGTTAAAGTATTTTTTTTTCTGCCTAAATCAAAGGGAGTATTCTGTAAATGAACGAAGTATGTTGGGTATGCATACTTTAATCCTCCTAGCTTTAGCTTTGATTTGATTGATACCATAACCTCATCTCTATTTTCTGGACTTTAGGCCTATATGTAATGAAGCTTAGATTTCAATTTTTTAGTATAAGTCCATTTTATAGATTAGGTTTATTTAGGCTTGAAGACTGGCACAAGACTCATTGGACTAGAGTTTTCAAGTCAAGAGGTTTTGCAAACCTGCAAAACCGCAGTCAATGTTTCAAACCGCACCAGCAAACCGCGTGTGGAATTCTTACCTTGAAACCACCCTTTGACAAACTCAGTGAAACCGCAGTAAGTGAACCGCACTAGCAAAACCGCAGTGCAGATCCAATCTTGAGACCGCACTGATAAACCTCACTGGTGAAACCGCTCGCCTAAATCGCATCTTCACCAGACCGCATCCAATGATTGAAGACTTGAAGTTGGACCACTTATAACTGTTGGAATCCACGTCAACAATATCAAAAGTCAACCACCAAATCTTGTCACGTGACTAAATGTCAGACAGGATCTGCAAGGATCTTGAAAAGGTGACAGATGTCCTTCACTCCTTATTTGCAGCTGAGGTCTGATCAGCTTTATCTGCAACTTCTGTACCAAAGGACAAAAGTGAATTTGTGGACCAATCAGAATGCACCAGTACAGTAACTGCTACAGCTGTTTCCAACGGCTACTTTCTTTGTGCTTGGGTATAAATATCCCTAATCTCAACATTTGAAGATTGCTTGAGAAATTGAATTTACAGTGAGTCCAAGAAGATTGAAGCTTTTCCAGAAATTATTCAACCCTTTGAATCTTCATCATCTTCCTTCAAGAACATAACTCCAGGCCAGAAATCAAGCCTTTATCATTCAAGAATCATTGTGATCTATATCATATAGATTCAAAGAGCCTTGATCTTGTTAAACACGCACACACCTCACTTGATTAATCACATAGATTATTCATTTGAGAAAGACTAGTTATAGTCTAGGATTTGATCTTCATAGAATAGATTTTAGATCTGAGTATTGATTCTTGTACTTTGTAATCTCTCTCATACTCTAATATAAAATCTAACTCTTAGAAAATTCAAGATTAACCATCTTGGTAGTGGATGTAGATCATTTACGATTGAACCACCCAAATATTGTGTTCTTACATTTCTGCATTTTACTTGCTGTGCTTTACTGATTATTTTGTCTTTATCTATTTGATCTCATTTTCAGTTATCCAAGTTGTGAATTGTGTTCGCAGTTAATCTTGTCAAAACCTCACTTTTCAGTTTTGTAAATCGCACACTGAAAATCGCACACCAAAACCGCTCCTCTAAACCGCATTCATATACTCTGAAATTTCGCTGTGCATTTTGCAATACTACTTGCGGTTTTTAATACACTGCAAGCGGTTTGTAAGCAAGAGGTTTCATTTTCAAAAAGAGGGCGAAATTTTTTTAACTATTCACCCCCCTCTAGCTGTTTTTCACCCTTGTTGCCACCTTTAACAGAGTACTTACCTTAAAAGTTGTCTAAGCCCTTTATAATCTTCTAAGGCTTCTCTCTCCGCTTTCTTCCTTCCACAGAGACTTTCGGCCACACACACTCTCTCACTTTTGTCAATGTATCATCAGATTTTTTTTTTTGAATGAGAAACCCATACCTAAGGATCCTATTTATACTAGAGGGACACATTAATTACAAGGTAGATACTTTCACCCTATAATGAGAATGTGAAGGGGGTTCATGACACTAATTAATTTCATCAATTATCTTATCTATGCATTGAATTATCCAAAGTAATTAAATAATTATATTTCTCATTATTAACTATTTATAATTATTATTTATTTTCTGTTTATTACATACCCCTTTATAAGAAGTTTGGTCCCCAAACTTAACGTACCCGATCAAACAAAAAGCTCGAGATACTTGTCGCGCATCTCGCTCTCGAGTTCTCACGTCGCTTCTCTTTCAGAATGGTTACTCCACTGTACTTTGACATAGGGAATGACACGCCTTCTTAGAACTTGTTCTTTCTTGTCCACTACACGAATAGGATGCTCCTCATAGCTAAAGTCTTCTTGAATCTTCAATGGTTCATACTGAATCACATGATTAGAGTCTGACACATACTTCCTTAGCATCGAGACATGGAAAACGTTATGAACTCCGGACAACATGGGAGGCAAGGCAAGTTTATACGTCATTTCACCAACACGTTCCAAAATCTCAAAGGGTCCAACAAAACGAGGACTAAGTTTACCTCATATGCCAAATCTCATAATCCCCTTGGTTGGAGATACCTTAAAAACACATGATCTCCGACCTTAAATTCAAGTTCACGACGGCGATTATCTGCGTAAGACTTCTGTCTGCTTTGTGCTGCAAGCAACCTTCTAATTAATTGAATCTTCTCCACAGTGACTTGAACAACCTCGGGCCCTAGTAATTGTCTTTCCCCCACTTCATCCCAACAAGTTGGAGACTGACACTTGCGACCATAAAGAGCTTCATAGGGCACCATCTCTATACTTGCATAAAAACTGTTGTTATAAGTAAACTCGATCAAAAGCAATTGATCATCCCAACTTCCCTTCCAATCTAGTATCCAAGCCCTAAGCATGTCCTCCAAAGTCTGAATTGTTCTTTCAGATTGCCCATCTGATTGTGGGTGAAAAGCCGTACTCATGCTCAAATTCGTACCCAAAGCTCGCGACAGGCCTTTCTAAAACTTAGATGTAAACCTTGTATCTCGATCCGACACAATTGATACTGGTACTCCATGCAATCTTACAATCTCTCTTATATAAAGTTTTGCCAATATTTCAATAGGGTCGGTTACTCGAATAGCAAGGAAATGGGCAGACTTGGTCAATCTATCAACAATGACCCAAATGGCGTTGTACCCCTTGATTGTTCTTGGCAACCCAGTGACAAAATCCATATTGATATGTTCTGACTTCTACTTGGGTATAGGTAAAGACTATAACAATCCGTCAAGTTTCTGGCGTTCAATTTTAACTTGTTGACAAACTAAACACCGAGAAACAAATTCTGCTATTTCTCTCTTCATATTGTTCCACCAAAATGTATCTCGCATGTTCCGGTACATCTTCGTACTTCCGAGGTGAACTGCAAACTTTGAACAATGAGCCTCCTCCAAGATTTCTTGTCTAAGCTTAGCATTCGATTGCACACATATCCTTGAGCCATAGCGGAGAATGCCTTCCTTATCAAGGCGGAACTCTGACTTCTCCCCTTCATTCAAATTCTTCAATATTTCCATTAACTCTTCATCGTCAGCTTGTGCCTCCCTAACCTTCTCCATCAAACTCGGAATAACTCTCAAATGTGCCAAGTATCCCTTATCACCTCGAACTTTGATTTCCATAGAAAAGGGTTCAAATTCATTCAAACCATAACTTCCAGCTTTCAAAAGAGATGCCAAACTCCCTTTATGCTTACGACTCAAAGCATCGGCGACAACATTGGCTTTTCCTGGATGGTATAAAATTGTGCAATCATAGTCCTTAAGCAACTCTAGCCACCTCCTTTGCCTCATATTTAACTCCTTCTGAGTGAAAATATATTTAAGGCTTTTATGGTCGGTGTAAATTTCACATGACTCACCATACATATAACGTCTCCAAATTTTTAGAGCAAAGACAACATCAGCCAACTCCAAATCGTGAGTAGGATAATTCTTCTCATAATTCTTCAACTATCTTGATGCGTAAGCAATTACCTTTCCATTTTGCACTAATACACATCCAAGACCACTTAATGAAGCATCACTATAGACAACAAAACTTCCCATTCCCGTCGGCAAGGTTAAGATTGGTGCAGACACTAGCCGCCTTTTTAACTCTTGGAAGCTAGCTTCACAATCATCCGTCCACACAAATTTTATGTTCTTCTGCATCAACCTTGTCATGGGTGTAGCAATTTTAGAGAAGCCTTCCACAAAACGACGGTAATAGCCTGCCAACCCTAGAAAACTCCTCACCTCCGTGACAGTGGGCGGCCGCTCCCATCCCATAACAGCTTCAATCTTTGCAGGGTCCAAAGAAATGGCTTCTTTGGATACCACATGCCCCAAAAAGGCAACCTTCTCTAACCAGAACTCGCACTTCTTGAACTTTGCATACAACTTCTTCTTACGCAGAATCTTGAGAACCAATCTCAAATGCTCTTCATGTTCCTCCCTCGTCTTGGAGTATATTAGTATGTCATCAATGAATACAATAACACACCGATCCAAAAACTCCTTAAATACTCTATTCATCAAGTCCATGAAAACAACGGGGGCATTAGTTAACCCAAACGACATCACCAAAAACTCATGGTAACCGTATCGGGTTCTAAATGCAGTTTTAGCAACATCCTCGTCGATTACCTTCGACTGGTGATACCCAGAACGAAGGTCTATCTTGGAAAAATAGCATGCTCCTTGCAGCTTATCAAACAAATCGTCAATTCTCGATAGTGGGTACTTATTTCTCACGGTGGCCCGATTCAACTCTCGGTAATCAATACACAACCTCATTGACCCATCCTTCTTCTTGACAAACAATACCGGAGCACCCCAAGGGTATGTACTTGGATGAATAAATCCCTTGTCCAACAGCTCTTGTAGTTGCTCCTTAAGCTCCTTAAGTTCAGTAGGGGCCATGCGGTACAGAGCTTTTGAGATAGGGCCGGTACCGGGTACCAACTCTATATAGAACTCTATTTCTCGATCTGGAGGAAGGCCAGGCAAGTCCTCAGGAAACTCCTTAACAATAGGAAGCGTTTCCAAGCAATACCCTCTTTACTGTGATTGAGGATACTAGCAATGAATCCTTGACAACCCTTCTCCAAGAACTTTGGCGCCTTTAAAGCAGAGATGATCTTTGGTGTAGTCACATGCTTAGAACCTTTGAACTTAAATTCTGGCTCTCTTTGAACTCCGAAAGTCACTTCCTTGTTAAAGCAATTTACCTTAGCATGGTAGGCTGCTAACCAGTCCATACCCAAGATTACATCAAAATCTTGGATGTCCATGATAATAAGATCTGCACTTGAGTCCTTATTCCACAAGTGCATAGGACAAGCTTTAAGAATGGAGGTTACAGAAACAGACTTTTTCATAGGGGTATCAATGATTAATTCATAGTCTAGTTTTTTAGCAGACAATTTCAATCGACGAGCAAAACGCGAAGATATTATGGAATGTGTGGCACCAGGGTCTAATAAATTATATGCATTGCAAAAACAAACTTGAATGGTACCTGCCACCACATCATTAGAAGCTCCAGCATCCCTAGCTGTCATGGAAAAGACTCTTCCTTGCTACTTAGTCTTCTCTTTATCATCTTTTTTCTTTGCATATCTCTCTTTTTAAAGGCTCTGGACAGTCCTTTATCTGGTGGCCCACCTTTCCACAATTAAAACAAGCACCTGTAGTACGATAACATGCTTTGGTCATATGCTTACCCTTACAAGTTCGGCACACTACATTGCTCTTATTAGTCTGATTCAGATTCAGATTCTTGTTTTCGGTTGCCCTCTTTTTGCCATTGTTGCTACCTTGGTGGCTTGACTGACCACGAGCTCGAGTTGAGTTATCATCCGGTCCTTTCTTCTTTTCATCCTTCTTCCTCCTGAACTCCATCGATTCTTGCTCCACAAGTCGGGCCCTATCCAACACTTCAGCATAAGTTGGGAGCTTCAAGGCAGTTAAACGATATGCGATTCGCGAGTTCAACCCTCTTTCAAACTTCCGGGCCCTTTGACTCTCATTCTCAAAAAATGCTAGAGCGTAGCGTGAGAGTTCAATAAATTTGGTATCATACTCATCCACGGAAATCTCTCCTTGCACTAGGTCTAAGAACTCAACCAATTTCCTTTCACGCACCGCAGGAGGGAAATACTTGTTGTTAAATGCCTCAACAAACATATCCCAAGTATACACCTCAATCCCTTCCTGTTCGATTCGGCGCTTTTCAGCTTTCCACCGTTGGTTTGCTTCACCTTCTAGTACAAAGGTGGCAAATGTCACTCTTTGCGCATTAGTGCACTCCATCGTTTCAAATATTTTCTCCATTTTCTCAATCCAATGTTCCGGTCTAATTGAACCAGGTGCACCAGAAAAAGATTTCGGATTAAGTTTCTGAAAATTCAATAATGGGTTGGTGCCTTGTGGTGCTAAAGGTGGAGTTTGTACTTGAGCCGCTTGCCTCATTCCCGTAACGATAGCTTGAGTCAAACCTTGTAGAATGACTGCTAAAGCATTGTCGGGTTGATTTGCTTCATCATTCGCCCATGGCCCTTGAGCAGCACGACCAGAGCAACGACGCCTTCCAACCCAATTTCTTCCAAACATTATTATCTAATAAATCAAATCTCAAGTTAGTTAAGCTCAAACTAACGAGTAACTAAAATATTAATTTTATCAAAGGGCATGACTAATTTCATGCAGATAGGTTCTCTACTGATGCTAAGTCAAGATTCTTCTAATCATCACTTAAGTTCTAAAACCTTGGGACCTAAAATCTAAGTTCTGATACCATTTGTAATGACCTGAGCCCGAAGCCCGACCGCTACGTAGGCACCACACACTGACCCACCAAGCACCTCCTCAATTGGGTCGACCACAACCCATCACAGGCCTCCAAAAGTCCAATGGATGATTTGATGCTTAGTAGTAGTGTATGAGCCTTCTATATATCACACTAAATTTTCATATTTTTTCGATGTGGGATGGGGGATATCACATCTCCCCCACTCAAACCATTGTCGTCCCTGGCAAGGTCAATCAATGCCTAGATCGTACCCCCGGGCTAGCTCGCAAGCCTTAAGGCCGAGGTTCTGCTCTGATACCACTCTGTAAAGCCCCCAAAACCCGGTCCTATTTCAGGATCCAAATTTTAGATGCATTACTTATCTAACAAAAACTAATCTCAAATAATAACCTCAAGATTTATTATAAAATAATTTCTTCACAGTACATTTATTCATCCCTATTAGTCTAGGGTTACAACACCTGTGATAAAATAGATTTATTACAAATATTCTTAATAACTAATCTTCAACTTCCAATAGTTCACCCTAGCTTTCGTCCAACCATCTAACTTGGAAGATAGAGAAGAAAAAGAAGGGGTGAGCGAACAATGCTCAGCAAGATCTTATACGGACCTCTTCGGGTACTAAGAAGAGGTGATCGCAAAATAATAACCGGTTACGAATGATTTCCAAGAATATAATATAACAAAATAAGCGAATAAACTCAAATATGAAGTTTTAACAAATATCAATCCGAAATACTAAACGAATAATCAAATCACATATATAGTATATAGCATGATCATATAAGCGGTCCAACGACCTCAATAAACACTAAAACCCACAAAGGGTGCGAAAAGCCCACATAGAGCACTAAAGCCAACGAAGAGCACAAATGGCTCACAAAGATCCCGAAAAACTAAGTAGTGTATCCGGAACACCCCACTACTAATCCTCAGTAGTGAAATGCCTTAATAGGCCAAATCAAAATACCCCGTCACTATGGGTTGCTTAACTTAATATGATCATGCATAGAACGAAAGGATAACGATTTAATGAATGCAACTTAAGAAACAAAAAGTGATAACGAAACACAAAATAAGTTTTCTCTAGCGAATACAATAATATGAAAATCAATAGTGTGAAATTAATGAAAACAATTTAATTTCACGAATGCCAACAATGTAGGATTTATTTGAAAGACGTAAGTTCGAAGGAGGCAAAGCAAATGCTAACCGAGGTTAGCTTAACATTTCGAAAACGGTAATTTTCAAGAAAACATAGGAATCCTAACCAAGGGAGTCAAGAAATCAATAAACCTAAGGACGTATAATCACTTACTTCAATTACGCAACTTTAAGAAAAACTTGAATTAGTACAAGTCGCCTAAGCTCGTTTCCCAAAATCTAAAATCAAATATAAAGTATTACAATCTATTTTATTGATCTCTTTTACTAAATTAAAAGTTTAGAATGATGTTCATTAATAGTTAAGGGTTAATTTATAATTTTCCAATCTCGAAGGTTCCCATAAATAATTAGACTTAGGGTGGGGTCAAACTGAAATTTTCAGAATGTTAAGGTCGCTAAATGCTAACTTTCAAAAGTTATAAACTGATTAAACAAATTTTAGTCAAGTTTAATAATGAAAACTATAATAAAGTATAAGGGTGTAAATTGAAACTTGTTAAAGTATTTTTTATTTTCTGGTTATTATCTTATCTATGCATTGAATTATCCAAAGTAATTAAATAATTATATTTCTCGTTATTAACTAGTTATAATTATTATTTATTTTCTGGTTATTACAACCTTCTAGACGAGGTTTGCATTGAATTATCCAAAGTAATTAAATAATTATATTTCTCATTATTAACTAGTTATAATTATTATTTATTTTCTGGTTATTACAACCTTCTAGACGAGGTTTGCATTTATAGTACTCTGTTCATTATATCATTTTACATGCTTATTAATTAAAATGATAAGCGCGAGTGTTTATGTTATTTTCTTTTGTCCTTCAACATTTAAGTTGTTCCATCCAAGCCTAGTCATGAGCAAGAACCGGTACCACCACATTCCCAACCAGATGGAATTCATTTAGATTCTCAACACGTAGGACAAATGCCATTCTCAATGCAACCAAGAATGCCTTCCAACCCAGGTTTGCAAATTACTTTTATCATTATTTTTTGAGATGCTTTTTTAAAGTCATCTTAATTTCAAAACTAAATCAATACGTTTTCTAATATATATTTTTGTTTACTGCTGTCAAGTCATTCCGTCGGAGCTTCTTTATGAGCAAGAATTAGGTCCAGTATACGTGGAGAATTCGCCACTGTTTACCAGTACTCGAGATAATTACTTAAATTCAGATGCCCAACAAGCTAGACAACAGTCATTCTTAAATCCACAAATATCTTGTTTCAGACAAGGTTTGTCAAGTACTCTGTTCATTTTATTTTACTTTAGTCTAAATGCAAAATTACATTTCTGATTCCTGAATGCAACTAATCCTCATATAATTATAACTATCAAAATTGTTTTGTTTGTTATTTTTACAGTAATTATATGGTTGATTAAAGTACTTTGCGCACCCATCATTGCGCTACTACAAAGTAAGTCATTCTTTTTTTTTAGTCTAAATGCAAATTTTTCGCACCAAAAAAAAAAACTAAATGCAAATTTCAGTTCCTGAATGCAACTAATCCTCGTATAAATTATAAATATCAAAATATTTTGGTTTGTTATTTTTTCAGTAATTATATGGTTGATTAAAGTACTTTGCGCGCCTGTCATTGCGCTACTATCAAGTAAGTATTTAATCATATATACAACTTCTGTCACAATGAGCATTATGAGAGTCATTTCTCGTTCATGATTGTGCGCACAATCTTGACACTCATTTTCAAATGGAGATAGTTACATGATTGTCGGGTTATATGCATTTCCATCTTATGATAAAAAAATTACCATAACTCTTTTCCCCTGGTTTTTAGTTGTAGTTCTCTCTTTCAGAAGAGCCCGGGGTATGAAGCTAAGGCATTACCATTCCTCTGCATTACTTCATTACATATGCCAACTTGTTATACAACAAAAGACTGTGGATTTGTTGTCACTCTTTCAAGAAAGATATGTTCTTCACACTGCAGCTGAGAGGGGAATAGTTGAAATAGTCGCTGTTTTTCTTAGATACTTACCTGATATGATCATGCTCAATAAAGATTCTAATGAAACATTGCTACATGTTGCGGTGGAGAATCGTAGAGCAGAAATATTTAATCTTCTGATGGAACTGCATGCAACCACCACCTCATTTGTTTTTACGAAACTTGAATCGGGAGAAAATGTCTTGCATTTGGCAGCAAAGTTGGCTCCTTCGCTCCAGCTTAATTCTGTTTCGGGACCAGCTCTTCAAATGCAGAGGGAATTGCAATGGTTCAAGGTAAATTTTAATTTATACTCCCTCCGTCCCATAAAGATAGTCCCACATTTTTTTAGACAACTTTGATTGAACTTTGACTAATTTTATGTTAATTAATTTATCTAAATGCAAATATAAATTTTGTTCTTGGTAGTACTTTTAATGTTGTATCAATAACAAGTTTTAGAATTTCTTTTGAATAAATAAATTATTGGTCATAGTTCAATCAAAGATATCTAAAAAAGCGGGATTATCTTTATGGGACCGGGGGTATATGTTTGTGCACTGGTAAGCGTACTTATCGTATGTTAACATTAAAATTTCCCAAAAATGTAGGAGGTGGAAAAACTATTCAACAATACTGACAAGATACTGAAAAACAAGGATGGTAAAACACCTCGAGAATTATTCACAATCGAGCACAAAGAATTGAAGACGAAAGGAGAGCAATGGATGAGAGATACATCAAACTCTTGTATGGTCGTAACCACTCTTATTGCCACTATAGCATTTGCAGCAATATTCACTGTACCCGGAGGCAATGATGGCCAAAAGGGGACCCCACTGTTATTGCACAAAGCCTCGTTCATATTATTTGCTATCGCTGATGGTCTAGCTCTATTTTCTTCAGTTACCTCTCTTATCATGTTCTTGTCCATCCTTACTGCTCGTTATGGTGAAGAAGACTTCCTCATATCTCTTCCAAGGAGATTGATAATAGGGCTATGCTCTTTATTTGTTGCTATTGCAACTACAATGATAGCTTTTGGGGCAGGTCTTTCGATTATGCTTGGTGAAAAGTTGAGATGGATTTACATACCAGTTATTCTCTTTGGTTGTTTCCCGGTGGCATTATTTGGAATGTTGCAGCTTCCTTTGTTGGTTCAAATGATCCGTTCCACATATGGGCGTAGTATCTTTTACCGTCCTGGTGATTGCTACTATCGCAATCTTGCGTACATGAAACTACGGTGATTCAAAAGAAAGTAATATGCAACATTTGGTTTGTTGGGATGGGATATTGATGTCTCAATCCACTTTTGACAGTTTCTGTTTTTTTCTTCAAGTATTATTACCATTTATTTAATTATCAATAAATGTGTATAATTGTTGAAATAGATTTTTGTATAAGCATTAGTATATTTGCATTTATACCATAGAAGTACCAAATTATTGCAAGAAATAAGGTAATACTCATGTACGTAAAAATATTCGTCCGTGAAATTATCTCTTTCTAAGTTTTTTTCTTTTAGTCATTTTTCTGGACAATTGTTTTAACAATCCTTCACTGAACTGGGTTATGGCCCAGTTTCGTGAAGGAAACCCCCCCCCCTCGTAGTTTGAGAAAAGTACCGTTTTGGTCCTTAAACTATTTTATTTGGGATCTTTTAGTCCTTGAACTATTTTCTAAGCCTTTTTCATTCTTGAACTATTTTAATTGGGATATTTTAGTCCTTCCGTTAAAACTTCCGTTTATTAACTGTTCATTGGGACCTTTTCGTAAAGAGTTACAAGCTAGTGACCTTTTAGTTTTAGGTACTTAACTCCGTTGTGGAACTATTATTTATTTTATTTTTTACAAATTTGAACATTCATTTAGGGACGGAGGAGTAAACAAAAATGTAAAAATATTGAACAGTACGTTCATTTTGAAACTATTTTTTCATTTACAAATTTGAACATTCACTTAGGGACGGATGAGTTGCAAAAAAAAAATAGTAAAAATTTTGAACAGCATATTCATTTGGAGCTAATTTTTTTTTCAAATTTAAACATTTAGGGACGGAAGCGTAAAAACAAAGTAATTTTGAACAGTTGTTGTATGGGTTGACAGAAAATTTTAGCTTATTGAGTTCAAATTAATTTGTTTTTTGCTACGCACCTCCGTTCCTAAATGTTCAAATTTGAAAAAAAAAATAGTTCCAAAATGAATATACTGTTCAAAATTTTTACTTTGTTTTTTTTTCTACTCATCCGTCCCTAAGTAAATGTTCAAATTTGCAAATGAAAAAATAGTTTCAAAATGAACGTACTGTTCAACATTTTTACTTTTTTTTACTCCCCCGTCCCTAAATGAATGTTCAAATTTACAAAAAAAAAAATAAAGTAAAAATGTTGAATAGTACGTTCATTTTGAAATTATTTTTTCATTTGCAAATTTGAACATTTACTTGGGGACGAATGAGTAGAAAAAAAAAACAAAGTAAAAATTTTGAACTGTATATTCATTTTTGAACTAGTATTTTTTTTTCTTCAAATTTGAACATTTAGGAATGGAGGCGCGTAGCCAAAAACAAAGTAATTTGAACCCAATAAGCTAAAATTTTCTGTCAACCCATACAACAACTGTTCAAAATTACTTTGTTTTCACACCTCCGTCCCTAAATGTTCAAATTAGAAAAAAAAATAGTTTCAAATGAATATACTGTTCAAAATTTGTACTTATTTTTTTTTTTTTTTCAATTCATCCGTTCCTAAGTGAATGTTCAAATTTGCAAATAAAAAAACAATTTCAAAATGAACGTACTGTTCAACATTTTTACATTTTTTTTACTCCTCCGTTCCTAAATGAATGTTCAAATTTGGAAAAAATAAAATAAAAACTAGTTCCACAACGGAGTTAAGTACCTAAAAGGTCACTGTCCTGTAGAACTCTTTACGAAAAGGTCCCAATTAACGGTTGATGGACGGAAGTTTTAACGAAAGGACTAAAAGGTCTCAATTAAAATAGTTCAAGGATGAAAAAGGCTTATAAAATAGTTCAAGGACCAAAATGTCCCAATTAAAATAGTTTAAGGACCAAAAAGGTACTTTTCTCCTACCGTTTTGGTCCTTAAACTATTTTATTTGAGACCTTTTAGTCCTTGAACTATTTTCTAAGCCTTTTTCATCCTTGAACTATTTTAATTGTGATATTTTAGTTCTTCCGTTAAAACTTCTGTTAAAACTTTCATAAATAGTTCCACCATCTTCACCATTAACACAACCAACCACCACCACAGCTGCAGCCATCATAGCCACCAAAACTACCACTGCAACCACTGTAGCAACACAACCACTAATTTCCGATATAAATTAAAATACAATCATTTTGACTTGTTACTAAAATAATCAATTCAAAATTATCACAGCAAAATCCATATTTTCAACATAAACACCACATTATGTGTGAGAATTTTCTTAAATCTTTATAATGTCAAAAAAAAAGTGGACAGAAGAAGCATCACTCCATGACAGCAACACCTCCAACAGCCTTATTCTTCTCTATTATCCCATTTGCTTCCTCCTTCGTAACTCCTTGTTTAAGTACAGTTGGTACCTTCTCGACTAAATCTTTCGCTTCCTTCAACCCAAGACCACTAAAAGCACGCACCTCTTTTATCACCTTAATCTTAGAAGCTGTGTCAAATTTCTCTAACTTTACATCAAATGCTGTTTTCTCCTTTTTCTCCTCAACTTTGGCTGTTCCAGCTCCTGCACTCCCTTTGGCACCCAAGCCTACGCCTTCCACTGAGAGTGACTGCATCTTGGGATGACCGAGCCTCTCTCTGAGAGTAGGGCCCACTTGTCGGCCTTCTTCAGGAGGCAAAGCCAGAATTTGTTCAGCTAGCTGAATGAGCTTTTCGGAAGGTGGGGGTCTGGGCCCATATGGGTCGTAGAACGGCGAAAAATTCGTCGTAAATACTATATACGGCGGCCCCAGTCACTATATACGGCGGATTTTAACCGCCGTATATAGTGCTGTTTCTTGTAGTGTCATATTCTCCCCTACAGAGAGCCCAACAGATTTGAAGTCAAAATACAGAATTCCGTATAAGGCCATTACTCAACAGAATATGAAACCTAAGGGATAGTTTGATACGGAACAATTATGATACTTCATCTTTATATTTGAACTTTTATGAAGTGAACTCTGTACTATAATCACATGAAAATTGATCAACAATAGTTGAAAAGAATGAGAGACTAATAAAGCCATAATGCCATTTATGCAATTCACTGACATACAAATGAAGCTTCGAAGGAAGGACTTGACAATTTGACTACATAAACATGCTATGAACATAAGGATTTGTACTGGACTGCTATGAAAACAAATAAACACTTAACAACTGGAAACTACAAAAAACCAACTAAGCAATATTTTAAGACATGAATATAATTCTCCACTTAAGTTAGTACCACGAAGTATCCATCAATCAAGAAACCCACTAAGAACCAAAATACAAAAGCAATTGTCTTCCAAATAATTCTCTAAAGCCGCGTCTTCTCTATGTGCTGAAATCTTGTATTTATAAGCACCCTTGAGAAGATCTTCAATCAATCAAACTTTTCCTTGTACAATACAATTCCTACAAGGAAACATGAAGCACTCACAAGGAGAGAGATATGTTAGTAGGTTAGTTCTAGTCTAAATATATGTCCATAAATAAAAGATATTTACATATATGCAATGTCCTATTCCATATAGAAAAGTAAATTTTTGTCAAGGAAGTCACAAAATCAACTTATCAAACTTATCAATTGGTATTGAATTAGAGAAGTCAATATTCCCAAAATTCTCACTCTTTCAGGTTGGGCTTTAAAACTACTAACCCAAATAAAAGATGGCCAACACGGGCTGGCCCGTATGGGTGTGTAAGCCAAAACGGGTTTGAGGCGTGTCAACAGGCCATTCCACTATATTCTTTTCACCATAAAATGACGCAATTTTTAAGTGAATATTCTAGAGCTATATCAACCTTGTATTTTATGGCCTAAATTCGTGAATCATGAATTGAGATGAATTGAGAGAGAATTAAAGAATAATAAGAGAAAAACCCTAAGAAGCCACCCCAGCTAAGTATATTGCCCATCTGTACTTTGATTCACATGGCTGAAGAAAATTGAGTGGTAGTAGGACAAGTCATTAAAGAGGGTAAAAGGACAAGTCATTAAAGAGGGTAAAAGGACAAGTCTCACGTGTTGTGTTGTGGCAGAAAGGTAAAGAAAAGTCCGACAACATAGTACAAATAATGGTGGGAAATTTCTATTCCCACCGCTTCAATTCTATATACACTACATTTTCAATGTTTTTTCGTGAATTAAGAAAAAAAATATCAAAAAGTAATTTCACATTTAGCTATATTATAGAGTTATTAAAGTAGATGATGATAAGTGTGTTTTGGATTTATCATTCCACTTTGCATGCAATCAATACAAAAATTTAAATAAATATTTTCTTGTTTTGTACCCTTATTTTTAAAAATAAAATCAAAGTCATTATTAGTAGACAAAAAAAAAAAAAAAATTGATACTAAATATTTACTTATCGATTGCATCGATTAATATTCATTAATTTCTTTACAAGGCCTAATGTTTTTTACTTTTTTTATTATCAAATTAATTTTTATTAAATTATATGATATGATAAATAATCATTTATACGAAAGAAACTATAAAATACATAAACATATATAATAGAAGTTTTTTTAATGTGAATTACATATAATTCTTAATTATACGAAGAAAATTCGATTTAGTAAGGTAGCAAGTGGGAAAGGAGAAAAGAAAGGAGAAAATATACTCCCTCCGTCCAGTTCGAAAATGCATTTTTGCCCCTATGCACGAAAAATAAGGATAGTGGGTCGTAGTGTAAGTGTTGTGAGTAGAAAAGGTGAGGTATGAGAGAGAAAGTGGGATAGGGAGTAATAAGGGGATAGTCATTGTGAGTATGACAAATGAGTCCCACAAATAAGGAAGTATTTAAAACTTTTCATTTTGGGTGTGTGCCTATTTAAATGGGATATCCAAAATGAAAATTTATGTCTTTTCAAGTGGAACAAAGGGAGTATCTTCAAATGGTCCCTTTTCTAGCTATTTATGGTTGGTACTATCTGTCGGTATTGATCGAGTGGTTGGGGTATAATATCAAGATTAATTATAGTTAAATATGTGTAAAGATAATTGATTTTTTACATTTATGTATGCTCTATTAGGTTGTTGCCGTTATCAAGTACTGCACATCAAATGGTCTTGGTGATCTCTGGATGACTTTAAAGGTTAGGATAATTTAGTATGCTTTCTATCATGTTTGAAATGTGTTTTGAGTTACTAACTGGGATAAAATTATTAGGATCCTACAGATACCATAGATGCTTCCATTCATCATAAAGTGACTGAGAGTGAATTTGGAAAAAATATTTCTGTCGGTTCAGTTCTGATACTTCAGAAGGTATGATATATTAATTAGTGGAAGTCAGTACACTTTGGAATCATCATTAATACTTCCATCTAATTGTTCGTTTTGAAATATTTAGGTTGTTGTTTGGGCCCCCACCCATCACGATCAACACGTTATCTTAACATCACACTCTCTAATGTTTTCAAGGTACATATTTTCTTATTTTTGCTGAATTGTTGGAATCATATAGTAAATAATATTAAACTCATTTGTTTTGCAGGTATTTTCTAAGAATAATGAAGTTAAGTAAATTTTAAACTCATCTGTCTAGATGGTTGTAACATATAAACTTAGGTTGTTAAGAGGTATGACAATAAGCTAAAACATACTAGCAAAGTATTGCAAAGAATGATGCTATATACTAAGTGATAACGGGATGATAACATATTGCCATGTATGAATGAATATCTTGTGCACGTATTTTCAGAAACCAAAGAACTGAGCTCAAACGATTCAAACTCAGCTTGACTCGAACTGGTTTACAGCCTAAATTATCTAATTCATGGTTCACTTTTGCAAAGCAAAATCAATGGCAAAAATAAGTAATCTAAGTAAACTTAAATCGTTAAAACACCACCATTCAACTGAAAAAGCAGCTGATTAATCAAAGCAATACACATGAACTAAGATAATTTCAAAATAGCAAAAATCACGCTTGATTATTTAAAATCAATAACATCTTAGTCCAAAGCAAGATAAAATCAGTAATAACTCAAGCAACTGAATTTTAACTAAATTATATCTTCTTTGTTTGTTTGGTTATTCCCTATTTTTATACTTCTATATGTATAAATAGATTACACGATTCAAAAACATGTTATTCCTAATTTTTTGAATTTTTTTGATTTTTTTCTAAGATTTTGTGATGCCAATTCATTGAGAAAATTTTGTTTTTAACTAAACTAAATACCATTCATCTCAAGACAGTTTAATTTAACTAAATTATGTTTCTATAGATTATATTTTAATTAAATATATTGCTAAGATTATATTAATAGATTAATTAGAAGAGAAAAAAACAAGATAAAATTTTGGAGCAGATTGGGGTAGGATGGTGGTCGAGGCAAAATCAATACTCCCTCCATCCCACGTTAGTTGAGACTTCTTTCCTTTTTGGGCCGTCCCACATTAGTTGAGACTGCCCAAAATGGCAAAGGAATCTTCACTATTTATCCCACTCATTCTCTCTCCTATTTCACTTTTACACTCACAACATTCTCTCTCCTAACTATTCCTCCCACTCATTCTCTCTCCTATTTAATTCTTCATACTCACAACATTTTCTTTCACTTTTTCTCTCACTTACTTTTCCTTAATTGGTGTGCCCAAAAAGTTAGTCTCAACTAACGTGGGACGGAGGGAGTACTAAATAATGAAGTTAAAAACATAAATTAAACTTACATTAACGAAATCTGGTGATGAGATCTTGAATTTGATGATCCTTCTCCCTTTCTTCTCTTCACCGGCTGCTGATAGTTGTTAGGTTTTCTTTTTTTTTTTCTTCGGTCTGTTCGACTGTAAGTTGGGAAGGGGATTGGGTTTTTGAAAACTCGCTACAACGTGTAGCGAGTTTTAATGGGAAAGGTCAAACTCGCTACACGGTATAGCGATTTAGTCTGTTCGACTGTAAGTTGGGAAGGGGATTGGGTTTTTGGAAACTCGCTACACCGTGTAGCGAGTTTTAATGGGAAAGGTCAAACTCGCTACACGGTGTAGCGATTTATTCTTTAATTAATTGCCTTAATTAATCACGAACCGACAAACTTAATTACTTATAACTCGGTACACCGCGTAGCAAGTTTGACCTTTCCAGTCAAACTCGCTACACGGTGTAGCGAGTTTCAAAAAGTGGGACATTTTGGGAAAAACTTTGAATAGTAAGTCACTTTGATAAATATAATTTTAAAAATGTATTATTTGAGAAAAAAAATCTGTGATTTGATTATTTTACTAGAAAATAGAAAGATATAAAATTAAACCCTATGTACTTAATTATTTTAATTGCACTTTATTAGTTGATTTATGGTGAGAAGTAATGTAAGTGAGACGGATATTAAATAATGATAATATTGATCATTAAGTTGATGTAATAATTGTATTTTTTTAAAAAGTTATAAAAAGTCCAAATTCAACAGGTATTTTAAATCAGAGGGAGTATTTAAATCGATTTGAAAATTAATGAGTAAAATATATATTTATTGTAAGTACAAATATAAATAAATAACTATTTATGACTTGTGATCTTGTGATCTTGTAATAAAAATAGAAAACATTGAGAAGGAAAAAGGAAAAAGGAAAAAAAAATACAAGGGGTATTGATATTTCAAGGAACAAAAGGAAATATTACAATTAATAAGCCTAAGACCTAAGCAGTAAATAGAGGTGCTTAATAGTAAATATCAGTCCAATTTACAAGGTAAAGTAATAATTAATACATTTAAATTATCGAGGTTTTTTTACACTATTTTTTTTTTTAATTTAAAAATTTGGAAGTGCAAATAGTAATAGTAGCACCCAAGAAGGTGTACAAAAAGCATGGGCTAGCACATGGAGATGTCCTGCATAGCAATAAAAGTCAAAAAATGGTACCAAACAAATTACTGTAACAAAAAAGCATCCACTGATAGTCATAAAATTGGGCAGAAAATGGAGATCTCCTTAAAAAAAAAAAAAAAAAAAAAAAAAAAAAAAAAACATCATCGTTCACTTCTGAAAGTACCTAGTCGATGTAATAATTGTATTTCTGAAAGTACCTAGTTGCTTGCGGGATCTATAAAATGTGGAAGAAGATGAGAAAGTAGCCACATTCTTTTTGTAACTTGTTCACTTCTGCCTAGTTGCTTGCGGGATCTATAAAATTATGGCAACTACCTCAGGGAGCCAAAATAGCCATCTTGGTGACCAAGGTAAACAACGTTCTAGTTCGGAGATAGTCATGGCCGATGAACCAGAGAGTCACAAACGTTCTAGTTCGGAGATGGTCATGACAAAGATTCACAAAATCCATCTTAGTCATCGACGTAATAGTTTTAAGTACTCGAAAATGATAGACGACCGAGCTCAAGGTAACCTTTTTACTTAATAAAAAAAAAGAAGGATAAAACACATAATTTGATTGCTGAAGTTTTGGTCGATTTCAAATGTACTCATTAACAAACTTTATTTTTCGATTTTCATCACTTTACTACCTAATAATGTTAAATGTCATAAACTTGTCAATAGTTTTATAAAAAACTTTGGATAAATTAACAGTATTAAAAACAAATTACTAAGTAGGGTTTTAACGAAACTGTTGAATGATGAACATTTCAAATTGTTTAGTATATATGTGGGTGCTTGTGACTTATATGACTTAAGCTTGTCCAGAAGAAGAATTAGAACATGATGAAGACGACAAGGGACTTCACTACCTTCTTTCCTACCTTCCCTTGTACCAAGCTGCAAGGGAAGGCGATTGGGCAAAGGCAAAAGAGTTCAATGACCAGGACCCGGATGCACTCACCGCCAAAATCTCAATCAACTCTGGTACTACTGCCTTACACGTTGCAGCCCTTTATGGGCAATCGCAATTCGTGGAGAAATTGGTGGAGATCATGCCGAAAGATGATCTAGCAATGCAAGACGGCAACGGTTTTACAGTCCTCCACCTTATAGCTACGAGCGGAACAGTCAATGCTGCCAAAACGTTAGTGGAGAAGAACTCAAAACTGACACAAATCGTTAACCAGAATGGTCACACGTTGCAGCCCTTTATGGGCAATCGCAATTCGTGGAGAAATTGGTGGAGGTCATTTTGACCCTTACAACCCTATCCGCGCGGAGGGGATCTGAAAGTCAGAGGGTCTTAATGAGGGGCCAACGCCCTTCTTCTTCCCCATTCAGTTTTTTGAAAATTACGAGAGAGGAAGAGAGAAAACGCCCCAAGCCGCCATTGTTGTCCAAAAAGCTTCAAAAATCTTCCGATTTTCTTCGATTTTCAAGCAATGGAACACGGGGAAGGTGTTTTTCAAGGCCAAGGACGTGGCCCGGTAGCAGAGAGACGATTGGAGCTCGTCCGAATGAGGAGGCATTATACTCTTTCGCAATCGATTGCGGAGGAGCCATACCCCGATGCTTGGCAACATTGGGCCACCGATCCGAGTCTCCGAACGGTATTCTTCGAATCCTTTTGATTCCTTTGTCGATTTTTACTTGAAATTGAATTTTGGGTGATTTTTGATTTTTTTTTTTCGAAAATTATGCAATGTTCATGGCCTTGGATTTTGATTTTGATGCTTTTTATGTTGTAATCTGCATTTTGCTTGGAAAAAGAATTGACATTTTTGCCATTTTTTTTGTAAATTATGAATTGTGATTTTTTTTTTTTTTTTGAAATTTGAATATTGATCTTGATGATATGCATGTTGCAATGAATTTGTTGGTGCTCCAAAATGTGCATTTTGCTTGAGAAAAGAATTGGCATTTTGCCAACATGAGATGATGATATGAATGTATGATTTTATTTTTTTTTGAAAAGTGGGACGGATTTTTCCTTCCCGTTGATTGAATGCATGTTATTTTGTGAAAACGGGACGGAGTTTTTACTTCCGTAGGAATGCATGTAGAACTTTTTTGAGTGATATGCATGTATGCATGTTGGTTGGGATTTGCTGAAAACTGTCTTTTTTGTGAGAAAAATGGGGCTCGGTTCATTGCATGCCGTTATGCTGCCGAATTTTCTTCAAAACTTTTGTGATGAATGATGCATGTATATGCTTTTTTTTTTTTTGTGCAAGTGCAAATGCAAATTTTTTTTTTTTTTGACATTTTCTCTCTCTTTTTTTTTGCAGGGTGGAAACAACTACGTTACGGAGCAGCTGAACAAGATGAAGACTCGAGGATCGGTGGAGTCTGTAGTTGATTAATCAACTGAAAAAGCAGCTGATTAATCAAAGCAATACACATGAACTAAGATAATTTCAAAATAGCAAAAATCACGCTTGATTATTTAAAATCAATAACATATTAGTCCAAAGCAAGATAAAATCAGTAATAACTCAAGCAACTGAATTTTAACTAAATTATGTCTTCTTTGTTTGTTTGGTAGTTCCCTATTTCTATACTTCTATATGTATAAATAGATTACACGATTCAAAAACATGTTTTTCCTATTTTTTTGATTTTTTTTTTGATTTTTTTCTAAGATTTTGTGATGCCAGTTCATTGAGAAAATTTTGTTTTTAACTAAACTAAATACCATTCATCTCAAGACAGTTTAATTTAACTAAATTATGTTTCTATAGATTATATTTTAATTAAATATATTGCTAAGATTATATTAATAGATTAATTAGAAGAGGAAAAAACAAGATAAAATTTTGGAACAGATTGGGGTAGGATGGTGGTCGAGGCAAAATCAATACTAAATAATTTAATGAAGTTAAAAACATAAATTAAACTTACATTAACGAAATCTGGTGATGAGAGCTTGAATTTGATGATCCTTCTCCCTTTCTTCTCTTCACCGGCTGCTGATAGTCGTTAGGTTTTCTTTTTTTTTTCTTCAGTCTGTTCGACTGTAAGTTGGGAAGGGGATTGGGTTTTTGGAAACTCGCTACACCGTGTAGCGAGTTTTAATGGGAAAGGTCAAACTCGCTATACGGTGTAGCGATTTATTCTTTAATTAATTGCCCTAATTAATCACGAACCGGCAAACTTAATTACTTATAACTCGGTACACCGCGTAGCAAGTTTGACTTTTCCAGTCAAACTCGCTACACGGTGTAGCGAGTTTCAAAAAGTGGGACATTTTGGGAAAAACTTTGAACAGTAAGTCACTTTGATAAATATAATTTTAAAAATGTATTATTTGAGAAAAAAAATCTGTGATTTGATTATTTTACTAGAAAATAGAAAGATATAAAATTAAACCCTATGTACTTAATTATTTTAATTACACTTTATTAGTTGATTTATGGTGAGAAGTAATGTAAGTGAGACGGATATTAAATAATGATAATATTGATCATTAAGTTGATGTAATAATTGTATTTTTTTAAAAAGTTATAAAAAGTCCAAATTCAACAGGTATTTTAAATCAGAGGGAGTATTTAAATCGATTTGAAAATTAATGAGTAAAATATATATTTATTGTAAGTACAAATATAAATAAATAACTATTTATGACTTGTGATCTTGTGATCTTGTAATAAAAATAGAAAACATTGAGAAGGAAAAAGGAAAAAGGAAAAAAAAATACAAGGGGTATTGATATTTCAAGGAACAAAAGGAAATATTACAATTAATAAGCCTAAGACCTAAGCAGTAAATAGAGGTGCTTAATAGTAAATATCAGTCCAATTTACAAGGTAAAGTAATAATTAATACATTTAAATTATCGAGGTTTTTTTACACTATTTTTTTTTTTAATTTAAAAATTTGGAAGTGCAAATAGTAATAGTAGCACCCAAGAAGGTGTACAAAAAGCATGGGCTAGCACATGGAGATGTCCTGCATAGCAATAAAAGTCAAAAAATGGTACCAAACAAATTACTGTAACAAAAAAGCATCCACTGATAGTCATAAAATTGGGCAGAAAATGGAGATCTCCTTAAAAAAAAAAAAAAAAAAAAAAAAAAAAACATCATCGTTCACTTCTGAAAGTACCTAGTCGATGTAATAATTGTATTTCTGAAAGTACCTAGTTGCTTGCGGGATCTATAAAATGTGGAAGAAGATGAGAAAGTAGCCACATTCTTTTTGTAACTTGTTCACTTCTGCCTAGTTGCTTGCGGGATCTATAAAATTATGGCAACTACCTCAGGGAGCCAAAATAGCCATCTTGGTGACCAAGGTAAACAACGTTCTAGTTCGGAGATAGTCATGGCCGATGAACCAGAGAGTCACAAACGTTCTAGTTCGAGATGGTCATGACAAAGATTCACAAAATCCATCTTAGTCATCGACGTAATAGTTTTAAGTACTCGAAAATGATAGACGACCGAGCTCAAGGTAACCTTTTTACTTAATAAAAAAAAAGAAGGATAAAACACATAATTTGATTGCTGAAGTTTTGGTCGATTTCAAATGTACTCATTAACAAACTTTATTTTTCGATTTTCATCACTTTACTACCTAATAATGTTAAATGTCATAAACTTGTCAATAGTTTTATAAAAACTTTGGATAAATTAACAGTATTAAAAACAAATTACTAAGTAGGGTTTTAACGAAACTGTTGAATGATGAACATTTCAAATTGTTTAGTATATATGTGGGTGCTTGTGACTTATATGACTTAAGCTTGTCCAGAAGAAGAATTAGAACATGATGAAGACGACAAGGGACTTCACTACCTTCTTTCCTACCTTCCCTTGTACCAAGCTGCAAGGGAAGGCGATTGGGCAAAGGCAAAAGAGTTCAATGACCAGGACCCGGATGCACTCACCGCCAAAATCTCAATCAACTCTGGTACTACTGCCTTACACGTTGCAGCCCTTTATGGGCAATCGCAATTCGTGGAGAAATTGGTGGAGATCATGCCGAAAGATGATCTAGCAATGCAAGACGGCAACGGTTTTACAGTCCTCCACCTTATAGCTACGAGCGGAACAGTCAATGCTGCCAAAACGTTAGTGGAGAAGAACTCAAAACTGACACAAATCGTTAACCGGAATGGTCACACGCCACTCGAGCATCTTTGCTGGAGTATGTCTTTGATATCGTCAAGAGAAAGGGAAATGTTGTGGTACCTTTGTCGGGTCACCAGAGATGAGGAGCCTTGTGTTTGCTTCTCAAAGCTTTCTTCGCCTCCTATGTTCATCTTGAATCTACTTGCTTCAGGTCACTTTGGTAAGACTCTAAAATAGTGATTTCCTAGTATTCGTACAAGATTTAATTTATGATTATTTTCGTTGGGTGGACGCATTAGTCTTATGCAATCATATCTTTCTAGTGTTCCGTTGTATTATCTGCTCGAATATACTTTGAACAATAAATTTAGGTTCATTTAATTATCGTAAGTAGTATTGGAAGAACGATGAGGAATTTTCATGGCCATATAACTCAAAAAAGTACTCATTCCATCCCAGAATGATCTTCCCACTATTTTCGTTGTTAACATGAATATACTTCGAACAGTAAATTTAGGAGAGCAGTTACACTATAATAAATACTAATTCATTACATCGTAATTATTTTTGGTAAATTAGTTATTTTCTTAACACAATTACCCTTGAGTGCGTCTGCTGAGAAACGCGTTTCTCCATAACTATGGAGAAACGTGTTTTTCATAGCCAGAAGCTTTACATTTGATAACCAGAAAAAAAAAACCCAAGGCCAAGACCAAAAGCTTCTGGATATCCAGAAGCTTTGCATTTGATAGCCAGAAGCTTTGCAGTTGATATCCGTAAGCTTGTATTTGATAGCCGAAGGATGTGAAATGTATATCCGTAAAAAAACCCAAGGTTAAGACCAAAAGCTTCCGGATATCCAGCTTTGCATTTGATGTAAGCTTTGCAGCTGATATCCGGAAGCTTTTTGTATTTGATAGCCGGATGTGAAATGTATATCCGTAAACCGTTAGGTGCATATCCGTAAAACCGTTAGGTGCATATCCGCAAATGTGTTAGGGCATATCCGTAAATTGCTATCGAAGGTTCGATATCTCAGAACCTTCAATGTATATCCGAAACATTTTGAAGGTTTCTGGATATTCATTTGAAGGTTTCTGGATATCACTTTCATAGGTTTCTGGCTATCTAGCTCATTGTCGCGCGACATGTCGGGACCCGTTTCTCCATAACTTATGGAGAAACGCGTTTCTCCCTAGATTTTGTGATTACCCTTACCATTAAAGGAGACTACTTATACTCCGTATACTACAAAATTTGTTAATACACTACATCCATTATCATTAATTAAAATTAAATATTCTCTTATTATTTTTCTCAATTCACAAATTAAATTATTTTAATCATTTTTAATTATAAAAAGATTTAAATGCAAGACCTTTAAATTATAATACATCGATGCAAGTGTTAATAGAAAATACATTTAGTTATTTTTGCCTATTGTTTTTAGTGTTAGAAGCTAGATATCTTTATTCACATAGATTAATATCTATTTTTACATAGTAATTATTTATTCCATCTTTTTTCATCTCAATTAGTTAGAAAAAAAAAAGATTAGACAAAGTGGTAAAAAAGTATAAATATTTTATGAATGAATTTTGCAAATATTGAATTATAAAATTTGAGATGTGAATCTAGTAATGATTTTTTTTTTTTTTGTAAATTCAAAAATGGTACTATGTTTAAAATTTATATTAATTATTAAAATTTATTAATTTATGTACTAAACTAAGTGGTGAATTTACTAATAAATATTTTTATCAATGTCAAATTAAAAATGAATATAAATAATGAATCACGTGTAGTTTGATTATTTTTCTATGGACAATAATAAAATTTAAAATAATAAAATGATAATAAATTTAAAATAATCAAACTAAATGAGAAAATTGACATCAAATAGATATATATTCAATGTGGGTTTAACGTGTACAATACTCATTTCGCTTTCCTAGAAAAAGTTCACCTAATCAATAATTTTTCTTTGAGTACTTTTGAAATTATATATAACATTTTAATTTTTTGTTGTTGTAAGAAGGATTGAAAGTTAAAGGATCACAAGTGATTTAGTTATTTTACTAGAAAATGGACCGATAAAAGTAGAGTAACTCTTGTGAAAAACTAGTTTTTTTCAAAATGTTATAAAAAACTAGTTTTTAGAACAGTTCACCACTCTTATTAGTTAGACTTAATGCTTTAAAACTAATTTTTTTTCTTATATTACAAAAAAAATTAGTTTTTTGCAAAATTTTGATATAAAAGTATTAGAATTAATTAAATTAAAAAATATGTTAAAATTTATTTAAAATATTATTTGTTTACTCCAGAAAATTTATGCATTATTAAATAAGTGAAATATTTAATTGTAATTTTTGCTATTATCATAATTAATTTAATTTGTATTTAAAAATGTGTTGGATAAACAAAACTTGTAGCGAATATAATTAAACTCTAAATTACTTCATTAACTCTTTAAATTATGAGAGGATAATTATGTCTGAACGAAATAAAAGTGATGGGCTAGGCCCAACGAGCTAAGCCCAATTATTTGTACATTATTGCCACCACATTCTTAGTGGGTCGGTCCAATTATAGCAAAGCCCATGGCCCAGCAGCAGAGATCAGTCGACCTAGCTCATTGTTCAACCTACATAATCCCGATCTAACTTGGTACGACATACGATCCATATATTAAACGGGTATTATCCGACCCTATTATCCAGTATGGTCGACCTAGATCCAAGCAGACGTACGTCGACCTTCAGAGTCATAACGCATTCACAATTCTTTCCATAACAGAAGTCCTACAAATCAGGAGTTATATATGGACGTGATCTCTTATACAAATCTGATCCGTGTTTCTAGGGATTTCATAAAATTCTACTACAATTATAACTCATATCAAGGACTATAAATATTTGACAACTTCAACGGTTTTGACGTAATTGCTATTTATTATTATGAATCCATTGTTCATTATAATTTAGCTCTCGAATCTCCATACTTACTCTCACGCTCGAGGGTCTTCGCCGGAGACTATTTCGGCTAGTCGTGGGTTCTGTGTTTCAGGTCAATCAAAGTCAGTGGATCAACCTAATTGCTGGACGTAGGTTGATCAACACATTTCCTGCAGCATCAGTTTGGTTCCATTGTCGAGAATCGAAGCTTTTTGACCTCGAAATTTAATCAAAGAGTAATATGGCTGCAGACGGACAAACCACATCATCCTCCAGTGATCCAACACTCAGTAGGACGGTAAGAAATATCGAGGCAGGAACTGGAACAGGAATACTAATCTTCCTCCTCCTCCACCGGGCAATCCTCATAGGAGGGCCACTCGTTCCAATAGTGTGGCTGATGGCAGGGGCCTGCCCGACAACAGAAGGGAGAAAAGGCCTATAGCCGAGCTAGAAGCGCAGCCACCACCAAAACGGCTACTGGTAGGTTAAACGGTTGCAGGCGACAATTAAGGTCCCTCAACTAATCACCTCAGTAGGAAAGATATGTTGCTGGAATTGGCTAGAATCCTACAGGAGCTACTTGATATGCCAGAATCTCCAGATCAGGATGATAGGAGATCACAAAGAGCAGCTCCCTCCCAAATCTCTCACAGGCAGCCTAATGGGAGTGCCAGACCAAATGGGAGTGCTAGGCAGAATGATGAGCAGCGAAGGATTGAAGGATCAATCCGTACCCACATACCTGTTCCCAGCGACGATCTGAGAAGTAGGCTCAACGAGAATAGGGAACATGAGGCAGAGTCAGATTTGAGGGGACAGAGGAAGGCCGAAAGGAATAGGCGTAGGTCGCCTGCCAGAACTGAGAGGTCGCAATCCCATCGAGAGAGAAATGGGCGCAGGTCGCCACCAAGAAGAGATAGAGTAGTTTCCCAACGAAGAAGGAGAAAGATAACTCCACCTCAGAGTGAAAGGTAGAGAGCCCACTCAAGGAGGGAGCCTCACCAGGAAGAGAGGCAGAGATCTAATGATGTTTCCTATCAAAGGGACGACAACCCTGATGCTAGGGAGTTACTAAATCTGAAAAAATATTGGAAAAAAAGGAGGCTGACAGAAAGGAGGACGATAGAAAGGGCGAATGAAACTACAATACTCTTCGACCCTTGGCCAGGGAATTACATGAGCTACGACCTCCAGTGGGTTTCAAGCTGCCCTCACTTGATAAATATTCAGGTGCGTCCAATGCCCTGAACCATATGCAACACTTTGAGGCCACCATGTGTTTGGTCTCTTCTGAGGATGATGTGTTGTGCAAGGCACTAATCATCACCTTCACATGTGTATCACTGACTTGGTTTCGTGGATTAACGCCGGGCTGCATTACTTGGTGGGAGTACATGAGGAAGAAATTTCTAGATCGTTTCTCGACAGCTGGGGCCAGAAAGATGAAGGTCACCGACTTGAACAATCTGACTCAGGGAAAGAGTGAGAGTTCCATGACTTACTACACGAGGTTCAAGGAGATGGTCGACCAAATTGAGGAAGACCTAACAGACATGGAAGTCATAAACTGCTTTAGAAGCGGGGTCTCTTCTCCTGATCTAGACTACGAGCTACAAGTCAGGAGAGTGACGACCAGGAAGGAGTTATTTGAAAGGGCTTACGATGTGGCCATTGCTGAAGAAAGAAAAGAGAAAAAGAAGGAAAAGGGTTCCAAGCAGTTCGAGGTTGGAGATTCTAACAAGGGGAACCATGGCAAGAACAATGATAACAATAAGGGGAAAAATAGAACAAGGGCGACTGAGAGAGTGCCTGAGACTTTTACCCCTTTGACAGTTAGTCACACATAAATCATGAACACTGTCGACCTGGGCCTACCAGCTCCAATGAACCCTGGGAATAAATTCAGAAGGGACAACAGCAAGTATTGTAAGTTCCACAAGGATACGAGTCAGACTACAGAGAAATCCATGAGCCTGAAGCATATCATTCAGAAATGGGTTGACAGTGGAAAGCTGGACAGATTTGTGAAGGGAGCTCAACCTAGCGGAAGCGAGCGAGCTACATGAGGCATACCCGAGCTAAGACAACCTCGGTTGGATTTAGGGGTAACCACCGAGCAAGAAAGCAACACCAGTTTGAAGCATAAGATCTTCCAGCTCACCAAAGCTCCACACGTGCCACCTAGGAGCTACATCAAAGAGGAAGTAATCAGTTTCTCTCCTGACGAGCTAGCGAGTAATTAACATGGCGGCCAGGGAGCAAGTGCTAGTGATTCCAGGATTGATTGATTAGTGTACGACGAGCAGACTGTTGGTAGATACTGTGGCTTGCAAGGACATCCACTACGACAAGACTTTCAAGGAAATGGGACTGACAAAGGAAAGACTGTCGCCCTACGATGGTCGCCTTGAAGGCTTCACCAATCATAGGGTGGAGGCCAAGGGGCAGATCGAGCTAGAGGTCGACATCGACAACACCCTTTCAGGGTCGTGACTAAGGTAACATTTATTGTTATTGATATGATAAGTGATGCTATCTTGGGAATACCAGGCCAGGTCGCACTAGGAATGGTGGCTTCTATTCCCCATCAGCAAGTCAAGTTTCCTACATTAGCTAGAGTAGGCTGCGTTCTGAGTACATCCCGAGCTTATCTTGATCACGTCCTTCGAACAAGGAAGAAGAGGGAACTGGAAATTGAAATTCCTGAGGCGAGCTGGAAACTCTCTAGAACTGTCACCACAACATCTAGGCTATCTACCAGCACCTGCGTTGATGAGGCAACCTATCCCTCCCATGACCATGTCATGGTCGAGCCGATACGTACCTCTCCAAACAATACGATCGAAACAGATACAGTTATGGTCGACCAAGTCATCATAGGCGAGCTATGCCTTCAGATCTCCACATTTGGGGGCCAAGGAAAGACAGAGGGTTCGAGAAATCATCATTGAGACCCTGCAGTTCAGAGATGGTTCAGAGCTGGATCCTGTAGACGAGTTGGAGTAAGTCATAACCAACCCTTCTTACCATGATCAAAAAATCTAAATAGGTCGACAACTGTCAGCTGAGGAAAGAGAAGGAATAGTCGAGCTACTGAAAGAGAGCACGAAAGTCATTGCTTGCCGAGTAGAAGACATGAGGGGGATCAAGGAGGAGGTCGCCGTTCATAAGCTGGAGGTTATCCAAACTATCAAACCTAAGGAGCTAAGACTAAGGAGTTTTGCTCGTGACAAGGAAGAAGCAATAAATCTAGAGGTAAATAAACTTTTGAGTGTAGGTATCATCAAAGAGGCCTCCCATACCACCTGACTAGCAAACGTGGTGATGGTGAAGAAAGCAAATGGCAAGTGGCGTATGTGTGTCGACTTCAACAACCTCAATCTAGCCTGCCCAAAGGATAGCTACCCACTACTAAGGATTGACAAACTAGTGGATTCTATAGCTGGACATACTACTATGAGCTTCCTCGACGCGTAATTTGGCTACCACCAAATAAAAATGCATAAGGATGACGTGATGAAGATTGCCTTTCAAGCTGCTGGGGGTATCTACTGCGACAATGTGATGCCCTTCGGGCTAAAAAATGCTGGAGCTAGTTATCATAGGATGGTCAAGAAAGTCTTTGCCTCTCAAATTGGCCGAAACATGGAGGCCTACGTCGACGATATGGTCATCAAAACAAAGGCCGAGCGTCACATGGTCGACCTAAGGGAAACGTTCGCCAATTTGCGGGCAAACGACATGAATCTTAATCCTAGCAAGTGCGTATTTGGGGTAGCAGTAGGGAAGTTTCTGGGTTTTATGATCTCTCAACGGGGCATTGAAGCCAATCCTGAAAAAATCAAGGCTCTGGTCGACATGAAGGGGCCTACACGTATCAAGGAGATGCAGCGACTCAATGGTAGGGTGGCAGCCCTAGGTCGCTTTATTGCTAAATCGATAGAGAGGTCTCTCCCCTTCTTCAAATCTTTGAGGGGGACAAATTTTTTTGAGTGGATGGCCGAATGTTCATTGTCGTTCCAGCAATTTAAGGAGTATCTTGTCTCTCCTCCGTTATTGAGCAGCCCAGTTATGAGGGAATCTTTGTTCGTGTATCTATCTGTGGGTGACCAAGTTGTGGCAGCCGTGTTAGTTAGAGAAGAAGGGGGGCTTCAGAAGCTTGTATATTATGTGAGCAAGGCCTTGTCCGATGTTGAAGGCAGATATTATAATACAGAAAAGGTGGCTTACGCCTTGGTCGTTGCATCCAGGAAGCTGCGAGCTTATTTCCTAGTTCACCCTATTGTCGTTCTAACTAATGCTCCCCTGAGGAAGATTTTGCACAAGCCAGAAAGTTCAGGTCGACTACTCAACTGGTCAATAGAACTAACAGAGTTTGACATTGAGTATAGGCCTCGAAAGGCGTTGAAAGCTCAACCTTTGGAAAACTTCTTGGTCGAGCTTACGTTCACCAAAGAAGATAGCGAAGTAAGAGCTCCAAAGGAGAAGGCGAAAGGAAATGAGCCAGTCACTCAGCCCGCTGTAAGTTTGCCCGACGATTTCTGAAAGGTCTACTCTGATGGGTCGGCAACCAAGAATGTTAGTGGGGTTGGGATTGTTCTAGTCGAACCAGAGACAGGCAAGGTTTTCAAGGAAGCACTAAGGTTCAAGTTCGAAGCTTCTAACAACCAGGCCGAGTATGAAGCTTTGGTCACAGCTATTGAGTATGTCAAATGTTTTGGGGCGACCAAAATCGTGGCTTACTGTGATTCTCAATTGATCGTAAATCAAGTCAGAGGAGAGTTTGAAGTGCTAAATCCTACCCTAGTCGAATATTGCAACCTGGTGAAGGAGCTGGTCAAAGACTTAGAATTTTGGGAGATACAAAGGGTAGGTCGAGATGATAACGAGTTGGCTGATCTGCTCTCAAAGTTGGCCACATCTGACGAGCAGCATGGAGAGCTGATCTCCTACCTAGAGCATCCAGCATACGAGAGGGTTCAGATTCAATGCCTGGAGGACACATCTAGGGAATTGGTTTACACCAAGTGCTGTATCAAAGAAATAAAAGACTACAGAGAGAAGGGCGCTACCCGCTGACGAGCAAGCAGCGTGGGCGATCAAGAAGAAATCTCCAAGGTTTGTCGTACATGGAGATGCATTGTTCAGGAGATCCTTTACAAAGCCATTGTTGAGGTGTGTCCACCCCATGGAGGTTACTCAGCTTCTGCATGAGGTACATTGTGGAGTTAGCGGTGGACACTCGGGGGCCAGAACTTTGGCCGACAAACTTATTACTTTGGGGTACTATTGGCCACACTTGGGGGCAGACGCTCATGATTTCATACAACAGTGTGACAAATGCCAGAGATTTTCCGACCTACCCAGACTTCCTACCACCGAGCAAACTCCAGTGGTCGCTAGGGATGGCAAAAATCCGAAACCCGCCCCGAACCCAAAAAGACCCGCCCCTAATAGGCCGGGTTTGGGAAGCAATTTTGAAAACCTGCCGGGTTTTTATAGGGTTCGGGTTTACCCCCGCCCCGCCCCGAACCCGCCCCGATTAGGTATGAAATTACTTAAATACCCTTACTGAATACTGCCTAAGCTTGCTTCTCAATGACTGTGGAAATGGAGTTCCTCATAGCTTACAATGTGCCTATTAAATATTTTCATGCACTACCTCTTTATGAAATAGTTATTTTCCTTGGATGTGGAGCAATAGATTTAAGGTAACTTTTGGTTATCTTCTTTATATTGTAGTATGCGAAAACTAGTCGAAATGTGTACTCGTTTGAAATGAAATAATTCCCATTAATTTTCATGAGATAATTTTTTTTTTTTAAAGTTGTTCAAACTTTCATTTTGGTTAACTATCGGGGCGGGGCGGGCTCGGGTAATGCAAATAACGGGGCGAGTTCGGGTAATTGTAGATCACTATAGGGGCGGGTTTGGTAAATGAAGAACCCGCCCCGAACCCGCCCCGTTGCCATCCCTAGTGGTCGCAACTTGGCCTTTCAGCATGTGGGGAGTTGATTTGATTGGACCCTTCCCACCCGCCCAGGGAAACTGTAAATACGTGATCGTTGCAATAGACTACTTTACCTTGTGGATCGAAGCCAAGCCTTTAGCTAAGATTATGGAGGAAACGCCATCAACTTTATTCATGATTATATTTTGTGTCGATTTGGAATTCCCCGAGCTATTGTGTCGGATGACGGGCTACAATTCTCTACGGCATTTGAAATGGAGATGAACAGATTGGGCGTTAAGCATTGGAAGTCGTTAGTGGCATACCCTCAAGGTACCGGGCAGGCAGAAGCAGCGAATAAACTAGTTCTATCAGCAATTAAGACGAGCTTTGTTGGTCGAGATGGAAGATGGTTGGACGAACTTCCCATTGTTCTTTAGGCAGTCCGCACAACCACCCGGGGGCCTACGGGTGAAACCCCATTCGCTCTTACATATGGATCGGAAGCCATGGCACCGGCCGAACTACAGGTTCCTACAGCTAGGGTGACTTTCTTTGATCATGAACAGAACAACGTCAACAGATTGCTCGACGAGAGGCGGGATACAACTCAGCTAAGGATGGTCAATTATAAGCAGAAAACCAAGGGCTACCATGACAAGAAAGTTAAAAATAGGTCATTCAAAGTGGGGGACTACGTGCTGAGGAAGATCGAGGTAACAGGAAGGAAAGCAGAGCAAAATAAGTTATCTCCTAACTGGGAAGGTCCGTACGTCATTACTCGAGTTATCAAAGAAGGAACATACATGATAGGTCATCCAGAGGGTGAAAAATTGAAACATCTGTGGCATGCTAGCCACCTTATTAAGTACTATTTTTGAGTTTGAGTTTGAGTTTGAGTTTTAGTTTCTTTTATGTAAACTGTTCTACTACATCAATAAAACAGCAGTTCTATTCAAACAAACGAAGTTACTTCTATGCTTCTAACAGACTCGACTCTTAGTCAGTCTCATTCTAACAGGTCCGACTCCTAAGTCAATCTCATTCTAACAGACTTGACTCTTAGTCAATCTCATTTCTCTAACAGGTCCGACTCCTAAGTCAACCTCGTTCTAACAAATTCGACTCTTAGTCAGTCTCGTTTCTCTAACAGGTTCGACTCCTAAGTCGACCTCGTCCTAACAGGTCTGACTCTTAAGTCGACCTCGTTCTAACAGGTCCAACTCTTGGCCAATCCCGTTCTCAAACAGGAAAGTATTAAGTCGACTTTGCTCCTGACCTAGTCCGACCAAAAACTTGTATCAATTATAGTTTACCTTATCAATCTAGTTCGAAAAATAAATACAAGCATGGATCAAAGCAAGGTGATTCAAGTATAAGGTCAACTACGATTAAAATAAAGCAAGTCCCCCAAAACGAGCTAGAACTTGTGCAAGCAAAATATTACGAGTTAAATGCCTCCCAGAAACTGGGCCAAGGCATATGATACATAAACAAAAATATCAAAGAAAGTGTTTGAAACTTGTTCGTTACATCAAACATAAAACTTAATCTAGGGATCATTGGCAGATCGAGCTTGCTGGTCTGAGGCAACTTCTTCTCCTTCATCCTCTTCCATCTCATCGGCCTCTTGCAATTCTTGGACCAAAGTATCAAAGTTTACTTGGTTAACCGGAGGAGGGACCTAAGGCTCAGCCCCTTCATCTTCGTCCTCTTGAACAAGGGCAGCTAGGTCATTAGCATTATAAGGAACAATGGGGTGGCCTTGACGAGCTGCCATATCATATTGCTCCTCTGAAGCCCACTTAGCCAGCTGTTCAACTGGTAGGTCGACAGAGGGATCAACTATAATACGATGAGCCATATGGTGGCGCCCTACATCAAAAAAGCTTCTAGCATGCTCCATGATAAAATTGAAGCATTCGTCTCCCTCCTTATAAGCCTCCACGGCAGCCTCTACAACAACTTTTAGCTTAACCTGAGCCTCCTCCTCCCACTGTTGCCGAGCTACCATGTGGTCTTCAGTTTGCTTGACCAGCATGTCAGTACTTTTTTTAATCATCTGAGTGGCCACCTCAAGTTCCTGCTCTACCTTTTCCTTGCTCAAGTTAGCTACAGTGAGCTCCTTTTTGGCATCACCTAGCTTGCCCCAGGCCTCATCTTTGGCTTTCACAGCATCATCTTTGACCAATTTCAGAACCTCATAAGCAGCATACAGGTCGGCATGCTTTTCTCTCATCTCCGCGAGCTCCTCAGACTTTCGATTATACATTGTTAAGGTAAGCTTTTCTCGTTCCTCAGAAGCCTTCCAGCTACTCTTGGCTAGCTCAACCATAGCAAGAGCCTACAGAAAAATGAAAAGTCAAAGGGTCAGATCGAACAAAAGTTTGTTCAATTGAATGTGCGAGCAAAAGGAAGAGCAAAAAGAATGGAAAAGTTAAAAGTTTACCTCGGAGTGAATAAGGCCCGACCTAGCACTGAATTCCTCAGAACTTAGGCCTTTCTCAGCATATCTAGCTACCAGGTCCTTGTCAGCAGACCGCCTCACCACAACTTGCCCATACTCCAGCTCAGGGTATTCCTTGCTAGAGCTGTCAATGCCCGTGAGAGGGGGAACATCGCTTAACTTGTCTACTCGAGCTTGGACAAGCTCGTCATATGAGGCTTTGAAAGATTGGGATAGAGAGCCTTTGGCATCTTCTTCTCCCCTCTCGGACCCAGGGTTAAGCTTTATCCTTTTTCTTTTGCTAGCAAGGGAGCAGTCGTCTTCTTCTTCCTCATCTTCCAGGTCGACGATAGCAGTATCAACTTTATCCTTGGGGGCCTCCAACATGGGCTCAAATGTTTGCTCGGACTCCCTCTCAGCTCCGGCAGTATTACTTTTTAGGGCGTCACCAAGTGTTTTCTCTAACTCAGCCTCCTTAGCATCCTCCTCAACGGGGATCATTTCCTCAGTATCTTCGTCTATCAGCTGCAACAAGTTATATCGCTCCTCGGCCTCTCTTTGCCGGATAGATCGGGCATTAATAACCCTATAACCATTCTTGGTTCTCTTAATATTTACGCTCATAACTCGTACCATGTTGGCCTCCTGTTCCGGGGTAAGAACTGCATAGATAAGAAGAAGTGTTAACTCGAGATGGTCAGTAAAGGAATTGACGAGTAAACATGTACGACCAAAGTAAGAAACAAGTGAGTAAAAAATGATGAGCTAAGTAAAAAGGGCAAGTTAGCACTTACCCCCAAAGTGATCTTTGTTCAGTCTACAGGAATTTGGGGTCTTCTTGCAATCGTGGCACTGGTTTTCAAATCTAAACCTATCTCCCTCGTGGGTAACTCAATCTGGGTACCCCAGACTCCTAACTATGGGAACAAGGGGAGCTACATCACCACTTCCTACCATCATTCCAACTTGGATATAATTGTTCTTGGTGGTCCCCAAAATCTCCTAGCTAATTGGACCCCTATCAGCTACCTCTACCAACTTCTTATACAGGTCGTTGCTCCAATCTGGCACCCAGTAATCTTGCTCCTTGATTACCTCAGACTCATTATCAGGTAAGGGGAATTCCCAACCTCTCCTGCTCTCAACCACAATAACATGGGAGTTTCACCCACGAGCCTTACTAGGAAGATTGATGAAAAGTTTAGGGGCATGAGGTCTTGAGGGAATGATAATCCCTAAGTTTGACTTATCTACATTGGTCTTGAAGAACATCCTAAGAACATGGAGGCAAGGCTCAAAACCTAGAAACCTACCAACCATGGAAAAACATACCAAAACTCTACAAGTATTGGCTCCTAATTGAAGAGGTAAGGCGTCCATGCATTCCAGAAATTCGTTGATAAAGGGGTCCAAGGGAAGTCTAAGTCCAGCCTCGAATTGCCCATAAAAGAAGGCTACCTTAGTGGGGTCAGTGGTGTACGTCAACCCAAATTTGGACATGAACTCCTTTTTGGGGTAGTGGGTTAGTCGAAATTCCTCCCTACTTACCTCGCAGAAGCCATATAGGATGTTTAGTCGGGACTCAGATACCTTTTTACCAGCAAGTGGCTTGGGGGACACATAGCCCCTCTCATTCCTCCCTTGTGCAACGGAGGTGTCAAATGCATCCACAATTCTGGGGCTTGACGAAGTGGAAGCAGTAGCTCGCCTATGATCTGCCATATCTACAGAGGAAGAAATAGGGGAATCAGTCCTACTTACAGACTCAAGTGACCTACCTAAGGGCACCTAGATTCCCCTGGAAACCCTTGTCTATTTCTAAGGAATGAAGGATTGTTAGGCCCCCTAACATAAAATAAGACTAAAAGGTCTAGCAATTCATGGAAGAGATGGAAGGAAACAACTGTTGGGTCATCTACATTATAAGTCTCCCAAATTCTCTCCTACAGGGAGGTCTAGCTCACTAAAATCCAAGCCCCATCTGGTCGAGATGGAGGCACACTCATCCATTGTCATCTCCTTCCGTACCCCATTTACGTGTTTATATATCATACGATTCAAGGTGCAGTACCCATACACCCCAGGTTCACAACTAAAGGTTCTAGCCATGGCAGAAATTGAAGAAAGCTTGTAATATCAGCTAAAGATAGAGCAATTGGGGGATACCTTAAATTGATTCGAAGACGAGGAAGGTAGCGAAGGAAGCGGATGACGAAGTACACCAAAAATCAGGAATCGCCTTGCTTAGATTCTTGCTGGGGTATATCTCTGATTTGGGGGTTTATAAAAAGTCCAACAAGGAAAAGGATTTTCCTTTTATACTCAGTGTTAATCCTTCCTTGAATTGGAAAGGTTTCAAACGGTTTAATCCATCAATTAATGCCCAAAACGGTTTCCAAGGCAGTTGTCCAAGCGTCAAAAGGGGTAATGATTATGGAAATACGGAACTCCTACAGATCTGACCGTCAACAGTTAATGGTCGAGATTGAGCCACGTCATCACTAGTCGACCAACCATCAGTTCGAGCATCTACCTACGACCTACTCAAATCTTCATCAAATTTCTTATAACTTCCTGGTCGACAAAGTCAACTCAGAAAGTTGGGGGCCACTGAACGGAATAAAAGTGACGGGCTAGGCCCAACGAGCTATGCCCAGTTATTTGTACATTATTGCCACCACATTCTCACTGGGTCGACCCAATTATTGCAAAGCCCATGGCCCAGCAGCAGAGATCAGTCGACCTAGCTCATTGTCCGACCTACATGGTCCCGTCCTAGCTTGGTCCAACTTACGATCCATATATTAAACGGGTATTATCCGGCCCTATTATCCAGTATGGTCGACCTAGACCCAAGCAGGCGTACGTCGACCTACAGAGTCGTAACGCATACACAATTCTTTCCATAACAGAAGTCCTTCAAATCAGGAGTTATATATTGACGTGATCTCTTATACAGATCTGGTCCGTGTTTCTAGGGATTTCATACAATCCTACTACAATTATAACTCATATCAAGGCCTATAAATACATGTCAACTTCAACGGTTTTGAGGTAATTGCTATTTATTATTCTGAATCCATTGTTCATTATAATTTAGCTCTCGAATCTCCATACTTACTCTCACGCCCGAGGGTCTTCGCCGGAGACCATTCCGGCTAGTCGTGGGTCCTGTGTTTCAGGTCAATCAAAGTCAGTGGATCAACCTAATTGCTGGACGTAGGCTGATCAACATGTTTACTACATCATCAATGTCTATTTACAAAAATTGTAGTGGATAAGTAATTATTATAGTGTCAATAGCCCCTCCCAAAATTTAGGTTCATTTAATTATCGTAATGAAAGTTTAAAATTTGTTATTGATACAACGTTATAAATACTATCAATAACAATATTTTTTATGTTCAATAGTATAATTAATTAAATCTAAATTTATTGCTCAAAGTACCTTTGTGTTAACAACGAAAAAAGTAGTAATATCATTTTTGAGACGGAGGGAGTAGCAGATTAGAGATCTTGAATTCGAGCATGGGATTATCTGTGGCCACAAGTGACAAATGGATTGAAGAAATTGAATTGGAGCCGCTCCAATCCAGACAGGAAACTGGTGCAGCCGCTTGACCGCTGCTGCATTGGAGCAATCAGTCGCGATTTTGCCACATTGGCCTTTTTTAGTATTTGGCGGTAGAGATTTAATTGATAAATGTGGGACTTCAAACCTTTGATCTCGACTACACAACGAATAATGAACATCCGTGTAGGGACGACAGATGGATTATGTAATAATCAATAGACAAAATTGAATAAGTTGCTTTTGGTTTGCAGATGTTTGCCTGTATCTCCTCCATCGGCATAGTGAATTGGCAAAAGTTTTGATCACACATGGAGGCTTCGAACAGCTCTGCGCGGCTGCCCCTGATTTTCCAAGTGGCACTAAACTTGGCTTCTTTCAAACCTTGCTATACGAAAGTAATAAATCTTCCTTTTACTGCATTTATACATATTTATATTCTGTTATCTGAATATGATCGTCCCTTATTATAAAGATTTTGCCCGAAAATAAATGTCTCTTTCTTTTTAATGAAATTTCCCATACTAAGTGTCGCACTTTCCTATCCAATGTATAATATATATAGTAAGTTTGGCCCTGCCTATATAGCTGTGGCCGAGCCAGGAACTTTGTGAAAGGGGGCATTACGAAAATTGCACTAATTACTAAAAGGGGTTCAAAATAATTATTGTGTATAGGGGCATTTTGCAATAATACCTCTGAATTTAATACTATTTTACAGAATTGCACCACTAATATATTTATTTTTTAATCAAGTGGGGGCAACTGCCCCCATTAGCTTGGCTATGGCTTCGCCATTGCAATATAGTTAGTCTGCCCCTGGATTCCCCCGGAAATAGAATTACTTGCTGTTTTACTATTTTTTGTTTTTTGAATTTTTAAAACAATCTATTTGCCTGATATTGAATGTTCTCTTTTTTTCTATTGAGGGGACAGTAATTCCATTGAGACTTGTCTATGAGCAAAAACCGGTTAGAGGAGACGTCGAAGATCCAGCACTGCCTTGTATACAATTTGACTTGGATTCATATGCCAAACCGATTGGAATGAAATCGACTACATCTCAAGGTTTGCAGTAAAATTTTGCTTTATCCATATCAGATCCCTCCTGCCAAGGATGGAGGGGGGGTATACACTGATGATCTTAGGCTAACATCAAGAAATTAGGCATATGGCTTTCTGTACGGGATGTCTTACTCAAACTCTTGTTCATTCGTTGTTCCCGGTACCAGTCCTTGAGTTCTCGCTTTCCGTGTTACCGGTTCTCCATTTTCTAAGTTTCTGAACTCGTTTTTTATTTTATTTTTTCAAACTATAATGTCGTCCCACTGCTCTAAAATTGCAGTACATGATCGGGACATTCTGCGTTCATGTATATGTGTTGCTAAAATTGCATAAAACCAAATTTTTAAATTTCCATTAAAAATATAATAAGTAAATACTCATTTGAGATGAACAGATATAGAGTATTGTAAAGAAGTTCTATATATATATTGTCCATTCTCTTGTAACAACTGTATTAAGATGTGAGTTGTTTTGTTTCAGGGCCTATCACTAAGCTACTATGTACGTTCTACCTTCTCCGTCTCAAAATGGGTATTTTTCTTCTTGATAATACTATTTCCTTACCCCCCCCCCCAAGTTCATCTTGTACTCTCTCTGTCCCTACTACTTGTCCATTTTCAAGAAATCTTGTCACAAAATGAATGTCTTTTTTTCGTAAAAAAAAATTGTCCCTTCGATATTTATTTACAATTTTTTTTACCATTCATTTTATACTTGCAAAACTAATTGTTTAGAATGAGGATAACAAGAATATTTATGCATCTATTCCATTAAATTTCATAAAAAGTAATCATTTTCGGTCTGTCCCCTAAATGAAATTTAGACGTTCATTGGGACAGAGGGAGTAATAGAATTATATTTTCGTGTCAATGTTGTCATAATCCATGAGGGTTTAATTTTCAGTTGCAATTCCCAGCATAAAGAGAGTCTACGACATTAAACTCAGGCACAAATATTCCATTGCACTGCTGCACTATATCTGTCAACTCATTCTACACCAAAACTCGAACGATATCATCAAATTCTTCATACGTGATTATGCCATTATTAGCAATGCAGTCAGGAACGGAATAGTTGAAATTGTTGCGGTATTCCTTAGATATTTCCCTGACTTGATAATGTGCCATAATGAAAGAGGTGCCGATGACGTGGTTTTATTGCACGAGGCAGTTGAGAGCCGGAGGGAAAAGACTTTCAATCTCTTGATGGAACTGAGTGCACCTACGGCTTCATTTGTTTATATGGAACTTGAGAAAGAAGAGAATATTTTGCATTTGGCAGCAAAATTGGCTCCTTCCCCGCAACTTAATTCCATTTCAGGTCCTGCTCTTCAAATGCAGAGAGAATTGCAGTGGTTTAAGGTACACATGTATTCATCTCCGTCCCTAAATCAATATCTATCTTGTGTGAATTCAATTTTTTTGCATTCAAATTCAAATTACTCAAAGCTTATTACTCCCTCTGTCCCAAAATGATCTTCCATAATTTTTGGTTGTTAGTTTGAATGTAGTTTGAGTAATAATTTTAGGTTAATTTAGTATTTATGAGTCAATTTCAATATTACTTCACTCAATTAACTAATTAATAATGAGTCAATTTCAATGTAAGGGTAAAAGAGGATTTTTAAAACTTTTTTTTTTAACCTAAAAGGCGAAAAAAATTTTGGACTAAAAAAGCGACATCTATTTTTTTTTTTTACCCTTCACCATATCTTTTTTCCCTTGAAACTTGAAGCTGCAACCCTCTTGTACACTGAACTTTTACATCCTTCCTCTGACCCATAATAAATGTTGCAGTTAACATTGTCAGCGGTTTTAACGTCCCATAATAAATGTCGTGGTTGACATTGTCAGCATTTTTAAGGAATGTGCTTTACTAGCTTGTACATTGAAAAAAATGCACTAAGTTACTTTCCATGACATTTATTCGGGGACAAAAAAAAATGGAAAGTGGGTAATTTATTTCGGGACAAAAATGTACTAAGTTACTTTTCATGACATTAATGCTCTCTTTTTTCTTACATAGGAGGTTGAAAAGCTAGTCAGCAATCGAATCAAAGGAATAAAAAACAAAGACAACAAAACCCCTCAAGAATTATTCACCAAAGAGCACAGAGAACTAAAGGAGAAAGGAGAGCAATGGATGAGAGACACCTCAAGCCAATGTCTCATAGTTACAACATTGATCGCAACTATAGCATTTGCAGCAGCTTTTACCGTCCCAGGAGGCAACGACGATCAAAAAGGCACCCCAATTTTCTTAGGAAAAAACTCCTTCATAATATTTTCCGTCTCGAACGCTTTGGCTCTATTTTCTTCGGTAACTTCTCTTATTATGTTCTTGGCCATCTTGACTGCTCGTTATGCAGAAGAAGACTTTCTTCTATCCCTCCCGAAGAAGATGATTATTGGCTTGTCTTCTTTATTTGTTGCTATTGCAACTATGATGGTGTCTTTTGGAGCTGGGCTTTTGACTGTACTAGGTGAGAGATTTAAGGAGATTATTATACCGGTTATTTTACTTTCTTGTGTCCCGGTGGCTTTGTTCGGAATGCTGCAACTTCCTTTGCTGGTTCAAATGGTCCGATCGACTTATGGGCGTAGTATATTTTATCGCCCCGGTGATCAAATGTACCGCGATAATGCATACGAGGAAATAAATTGATGCATCCGATTTGTCACACTTTAGTGGTAAGTGCTATTGCTTATCAAATGGGTAGCCTTGGTTTTATTCTCCCTACTGTTTTTTTGTGCACCAGTTTGATCTATTCCAAGATATGCCTCTGGTGTCTTAATTATGAAGTTGCCCTTTTGATTGTATTAGGTGAGATTGGAGGCGATTTGTATGTACCGTGAAATCACATACGAGAAAATAAACTGATGCAGGCGGACCCACATTTTAATTAACTACTACTGGGTGCTGGTGCACCCAATTTGCTATAGTTTAGTTGTAAGTAGTATTAATTATCAAATTGGTGGCATTGTTTTAATTCTCAGTAGTGCTTTTTCTTTTTGCCATCCAGTTGGATTATTCAGGGATCCACCATTAATGCTCCCGTGATTAATTTGTTTCTCTTTATTGTGAAGTTTGATGAAAAATGAATTTGTTGATATTGACGTTGAAGACATTTTATTACTCCACTTAACAGTATTTCTTGAATAGTGTTATCGTTAGAGTTCAATCCATTTCCTCGCCTCTTGGCGTGGGATACGTGGGATACTGTCAAAAATAAAATTGAATGCAAAATTATGGATGGTTGTTAATGATTTAAACACCAACCAATAACTGTAGTCAATAGTTTTGTACCGATATATAAATTGTGATTTCTTATTTGAATATGCTCTTTATTGTTCACGAAGTTATATTTTTTTAAGTTGTTTCACCTTAAAACAAATTGGTGTCAAGGAGAGTGGCTCAGGATCTTTATATGTCACAGGTAAGGTTTATCAGTTCCCAATAAGGGATAATATCTCTAACACGCCATCTTATGTAAAGAACCTCCTCTAAAGAACCTTCTCTGATATTATCTTAAAGTCTGAGGTTTCACCTTAAAACCAATTGCTGCTAAAGGGAGTGACCTAAGATTCTTATATGTTACAGGCAAGGTAAGGTCAGTTAATTCTTTGAGATAATATCTCTAACAATACTCTCCGTTTCAAAAAATGAAGTTTATTTTTGTCAAACAAGTCAATATATTATTTGTATTGTTATAAATTAAACACTTTATTTGTTCTAAACAATTCAATTTTTATAAGACTGCTCTGGTTTTATATAGTATTATTAAATTGGATCTGTATCCCTCAGTTGAACGACAATCAATTTTCAATTCAATTTTTATTTACAATATAATATAAGATGGTAAAATTATCATATTATCTCACAAACAAAACAAAAACCATTTATAAAATATTGAATCTGGACCATCGATCCAGTCGGCCCATTGCAATATAGTTCATCTCCCAATTCACTATTAAATCCAATTATCTATATTTTCTATTCCGTCGGGGTCGACTCAGGGTGTAAGGCAAGGTAGGCGCTCATCCAGAGTCCGCGATAGTAGAGGGACCCCAAAATTTATAGTTACGTGCATAATGTTCATTTTTGTAAAAGATTAGTTTTTTTTTTTTTTTTGCACAGTGACTTTAGACTTTTTAAATTAAAAAAAAAATGATATAATACAAAGAAGAGACGGTAATAAGAGACCCATTAATAATTTAAATTTTTACTTGACGTTGTCATTTAGTATGATATATTATTTGATATAAACATAATGAGCAAAAATTTGCAATATTAGTCTATTATCTATTAAAAGTATTGTCAAAAGCCTAGCAATAAGGATGTGTGTTGATTTCACTGATTTCAACAAGGCATGCCCCAAGGACTGCTTCCCTCTTCCTCGCATAGATAGATTGGTGGATTCAATAGCTGGTCACAGAGTATTGAGCTTCATTGACGTATACTTCGGATACCATCAGATCTAGATGGCTCCTGAAGATGTCCGCTCCGTAGCTTTCATCGCTGCGGGCAAGACTTATTGTTACACTATGATGCCCTTCGGGCAAAAAAATGCAGGAGCCACCTATCAACGAATGGTCAATCTCGTCTTCAAAAACCAACTAGGCAGAAACCTTGAGGCCTACATTGATGACATGGTTATAAAAACAAAGGAAAACTCCCACGAGCTCGACGTGGGGGAAACCTTCAAAAACTTGCGCCGCAATAACATGAAACTAAACCCCCTAAAATGTGCCTTTGGGGTGAAGGCGGGCAAGTTCCTTGGATTCATGGTCAACCAGCGAGGAATAGAGGCTAACCCCTAAAAAATTCAAGCACTGTTGGACATGAAACCTCCTGCTTGCGTAAAGGATGTGCAGAAACTCAATGGTCGCATCACCGCACTTGGCCGCTTCATCTCGCGGTCAGCAGAGAGATGCCTCCCCTTCTTCAAAACTCTGAAAGGGGGGAAGAGAGCTGACGAATTTGCATGGAGTCATGAGTGCCATCAAGCTTTTGAAGAAGTCAAGACATACCTCGGGCAGCCACCTCTACTCAGCAGCCCGGTGTCCGGGGAAGAGCTTTTTCTATTTTTAGCAGTTACTGATCTGGCAGTAGCTGTTGTTCTTGTAAGGGAGGATAATAACTCCCAAAAACCAGTTTATTATGTATCTAAGGCTTTGTTCGCCGCAGAGGGGCGTTATTTAAATATAGAAAAGTTAGCTTACGCCTTGCTTGTATATGCTTGAAAATTAAGAGCCTACTTTTCTGCACACCCTATAACTGTACTAACTGATGCCCCACTTAGAAAGGTTTTACATAAACCAGAGTCCTCGGGGAGAATGCTAGCTTAGTCTATCGAACTCACTGAGTTCCAGATCACCTACTCCTTTAAGTGCTCCAATTTGAGCTTGTTAGTATTTTCGTTAGAAAATTAACGAAAGTTATAACATTTCTAACAATTCCTAACATTCCTAACATTGTCTAACCAAGTAAGGGTAGATTAGGGATTGTCAAAAAAAGGATAAACCAAGGAAAGGAATCAAAAAAGCAAAAGAAATAAGAAAAACCAAAAATAGAAATGGCTGGAAACAAAAACTGGCTGATTAATTTGAATTTTGAAAAGATTATTCCTTGTGTCCAAAGCCTGGAGCAGCATTTAATGAACAGTGCACGCTGCAGGGTTTATCCGCGCGGATGGGATTGTCAATTTCAGAGGGCTATAAATTGAGCCCTCCAGTCACAAAAAAAAAGAAGAAGAAGAAGAACACAACTCTTAGCATTTGGCGAAAATACTTGAGAAAACAGTGAGAATTCTCTAAGAATTGTCACCTTTTTCTCTTGAATCTTCCCAACTTTCACTCACTCAAATCAAACCCACTCACTCTCAAGTTCAAACACTCTTGCATTCAAGCCTTTAAACACCAAAAACACAAGGAAGATAGGTATAACCTCCCTCTCCTTACCCTAAATTCTCTCATCCATGCATGCATTTTCAAACTACAAAATGTAGTTTGTCCATTTTCTTGCCCTAGATCCAAGAGGATCATCATGGAAGTTCATCTCCATGGATGATCCTCTACAAGGATCAACATTTTCTTCAAAGTGTTCTTACTTTTTTCCAAAGAAAACACATTTTCAAAACCCTAAAAACCATTTTCAAGCATCAAATCTCATTTTCAAAGGATAAAATTCCCCTTCCCAAGCAAATGAAATGCTTAGTCCTAATGTACCCCAAGGATGGTTTGGTATAGTTGATTCACCACTAAAATGTCAAGTGATCACTAACCAAAACCCAGGGAAATGAGAACAAGCATGAATGCAAAAAACCCCTTTAAAATCATTTTTCCTTTCTTGAGAAGTTGCTGTCCAGTAGCAATTTTCCAAAACCCCAGTCCATTGTCTTAATTTTTGGACACAGATAAACTTGGAATTTGTTGTTGACTACAAAACACTTTTTGTAGCAAACATCCAGAGCTTTCCAGAAATATTTTTAATTTATTTTTTAGGTGATTAAAACTCCTCTTTTCAAATTTTCTTTTAGAGGCCAGTTCATCAGCTTCTGGAAATCCAGATTTCATATCTGAGATTTCCAGAAGGTTTTGACCCCTCAAATCTTCTCCAAAATGGAAAATTCTTTCGCAAAAATATTATTTAAGGTGTCTAGAACAACTTTCATTCTCTGAGTTTATCCAGATTATGAAGTTTTAAGGCCCTTGAATCCATTTCAAAATCAAAAGTCCACTGCCTTTTTCATTCTGGCAGAAATGACTCTCAACTTCAAAAGGTCTTTTGAGTACCAAACCTCAATCCAAAAATCTTCCAAAAAATCATGGGATCAGTTTAAAGTCTCAAAAATAATCTCCAATTTTTACTTTTCTGAGTTTCAACTTATTTTGGCCAAAACACACACACACACACACACACAAATGATTTTCAGCTTGGAAGACTCGTTTTACGAGGCATTCCGGGTGCACACTAACGTCCTTCCCGGCGTGTAACATGACCTCCGAACCCAAAATCTCTAACCTCGGGCATTTTTCAAAGTTTTGGCCCTTAAAACAAAAATGGCGTGGCGACTCCGTCTTTTTCCGAGTTTTATTTGGTTTTTTCAAAGAAACGCAAAAATCGAATTTCTCCCGCGAAATGGTGGCACATCATCACAACTCCCCGAGAAGGACAATCAAAGCACAGGCCTTAATTGATTTTGTAGCAGAATCATCATTTAAATTGGCGAATAGCGACCTGGGTAAAAGAAAACGAGCAGAATCAGAAGAAGCCCCAGACAGCTCAAGCACTGAAATTATACAGCCAAAGGAGCGTCCAGAAGAAGTGTGGACTTTATTCATGGACGGCTCTGCGAGCAAGTTAATTAGTGGAGCGGGCATACTCTTGATCGCACCTTGCGGGGAGAAATTCAAAAGAGCCTTGAGATTCAAATTCGAAGCTTCGAATAATCAGGCTGAGTATGAAGCTATTATAGCAGGCATGGAATTGGCAAGGGACTTGGGAGTTCAGAATATTGAGATCAAAAGTGACTCTCAGCTCATAGTAAATCAAATTAGGGGGGAGTATGATACAATCAACCCAGTGCTAACTCAGTACTGCGGTCTTGCAAAAACCCTCATCAAATATTTCACCTACTATGAGCTGAACCAAGTCATGAGAGAGGATAACGCGAAAGCTGACCTCCTCTCCAGAATAACCGATCAAAAAATCATAGACTTAGAGACGGATTGCCAGATAGAATTCACGGAAAGACCTGCTATAGATCGAATTCAGATAAGCAATATTGAGGATCAAGTAAGGGACTGGGTAGATGAGATCAAGGATTACATCGAGAAGCAAACCCTCCCCGAGGATCCAGCAAGGGCTAGAGCCATTAGGAAGGTGTCTTCAAAATACCTCATCCTCGATGGGATACTTTTTCGACGATCATTCACCAAGCCTTTACTAAGATGTGTCAAAACTCACATGGTCACCAACTTACTCTATGAGGTTCATGAAGGAGTTTGTGGCGGACATCCCGGTGCTCGCACTCTCTCAGACAAGATTAAGTTCCAGGGATTCTTTTGGCCTACGACGAGAAGAGATGCGCGGGAGTACGTAAGAAAGTGTGATATGTGCCAGAGATTTGCGGACATCCCCAGACTACCATTAACAGAGCAAACTTTGGTTGTACCATCGTGGCCGTTTGATACGTGGGGGATTGATCTCATTGGACCATTCCCAACTGCCCGAGGAAGCATCAAGTATGCCGTTGTGGTCGTGGATTATTTTACTAAGTGGACAGAAGCAAAGAGCTTAGCCACTATCTTCGAGGAGAATACTATCAATTTTGTCCACGACCACATCTATTGCCGATTTGGGGTTCCACGGGCAATAATCTCGGACAATGGCACTCAATTCTCTGCAAAATTCACTGCTGAATGTGTGAGAATGAAAGTGCAACATCGTCAGTCCGCAGTCGCTTATCCTCAGGGAAATGGCCAAGCTGAGGCCGCGAACAAGCTAGTCCTGACCGCCCTAAAGAAAAACTTGGAGGGATGAGGAGGACGATGGTTGGACGAGCTCCAGACCGCATTGTGGGTTGTCCGCACCACAATAAGAAATTCAACAGGAGAAACTCCTTTCTCTCTCACGTATGGGTCAGAGGCAATGGCTCCAGTTGAGGTAGCCCTACCCTCGTACAGAGTCACATAATTCGATGAGTCTCAAAACAATTCAAACAGAAGGTGTGACCTGGACGATCTCGAAGGAAAGAGAATGCGGGCAAATGAAAAAATGGTGAACTATAAGCAGAAGGCGAAGAAGCACCACGATAAAAGAGTAAATAGGAGAAGTTTTTCAGTTGGAGATTGGGTACTCAGAAATGTGGAGGTCCAAGGGACCCAACCTGGTTTCAACAAGCTCTCCCCGAAATGGGAGGGTCCATATGAGGTCACCAAAATAATCAAAGATGGCACCTACATATTGCGAACAAAGGAAGGAAAAGAGCTCAAGCACGCTTGAAATAGCGATCACCTTAGAAAGTACTTCTTTTAAAATCTTTGTAATTTTTTGAGGGAGTATAGACCCCTATATATAAGTATGAAGTTACCATCAAATTTTTTACAAAACTGTTGTAACACTATTCCCACCAGCCTCAAAAGCTGAGGTGGATGTCCGCAAGCGCATGCCAGTAGGTTCTAGGGCCAACATACGAGCTCCTACCTACTGATGCTCAAAGATCCATAAAGATCCGCAAGCCTATATGAGTACAAAGGTCATTACTCCCGTACTCGATCGCGGACACGACACACTGTCCTGCCCGTGTGATACCACCAAGAAAAAGTGGATATAGATGTAAGTGGGGACAAAGGCCAAAGCCCGGACCCACTAAATGCGTGAAGGCCTTTTTTAGGGCCGTTACTCGCATGATTGTATGTGACAAAGGCCAACATAGGAGCCCGCTTACATGATCGCCACAAGACCCTCACAAAAAACTCAAGAAGTTTTGAATAAAGGGTCAACCCGCGTGAACCACCAATAGTGGATACAGATGTCGGTAGGTTAAAGGGCCAATATGCTAAATATGCTCCTATCTATTGTTGCGTAGACTATCTGTAACGACCCCAACCCTAGGCACTAATTTTAAATATTATATTATATGCTTTTAGTATTTATGTTATCTTTATGTGATCAAATATGTCTTAATTTCTTATTTTATGATAAGATGGTTGGAATGATTTTTTAGAACCTTAGGATTGCTAGAGAAAGTACATAAAGCACCTTAAAGGAAAATAAAAATAGAAAATAAATAATGTGTATGATGAAGTTAAAATGTGTGAAATAATGAATTTGAAAGGAGGGTTTAAATTAAATGTGGGAAGTCTTTAATTATTAAAGGAGTCAATTTATTTTAAAATGGGAAGGCTTTGATTAATAAATGATTTATTTTAATTTGTTGGTGGGGCTTCCTTTATTTGTAGGGGGAGGGGCCAAACTCTTACTCTCTTCCTAGGCCTCCAAGTGCCCTCCCCCCATACTCCCTCATCCGGCCCCCCTCCTCCATTGTCCCCTCTCCATCATCCTCCTCTTACCCTCTTCTTCCTCCTTCTTCATTTTCCACTCCTTACTCTCCTAGCAAAGCATAGAAACCTCCATGGGAGATATCAACCCCTCTTCTTGAAGTCAAGCCATTCTTCCACCATTTTCAAGTCTAGGAGCACCTTTGAAGTTGGATCCTCTTGGGAAATTCATCTAGCTAGAAAGATCAACCTCCCACTTCAAACCCTAAGGTGAGTTGTTATGACCTCCTTTCATTTATGTGCTCATGAACTATCTATTGTTGTTCTTGGTGTTGTGATTGTTGTTATATGTTTTAGAAATCTTCTTGGAGTTAGGAAATGGGTTAATGACTTAAAAATAAAGAGGTTGTGGTTTATGGGAGTTGATTTAGACTTAATGGAATGGGTGGAATTTGATTTGGAAAGTTAGAATCTAATTGAAATGGTGAAATGGGTAGAAATAGTAGTGATAAATAATCTAGGGTTACTTGGTTTTGGAGTTTACATGTTTGTTTGGGATTTGGTGAAATGAAGGTGTTCTTGGGTGTTCTTGAATAATCAATGGTAGAGGGAAGGAAGAACTAGGGTTAAAGGGGTTAAAAACCTAAGTTTGGGCTGGCAGGAGGCTTGGGCGGTCGCCCAAGGGGGCTGAGCGGCCGCCCATGCTGGCAGAAACTCACATTTCCTTGAAAACCCTCTTGGGCGGTCGCCCAAGAGGTTTGGGCGGTCGCCCAAGACCCCAGAAATCCTAACTTCAGTTGAACCGTAATTCGTTTAGCAATCTTGTGATGGTCATAACTTAATCATATTAAATCGGAATTGGATGGTTCTTGGGTCTAAATTGGGTGTTTTTCTGAGTACTTTCTGAATGTGATGGTTTCATAGCTAAAGAAGTTATCCTTATGTCCCAAAAATCTGATTTGGTTACAGCAGGTAGTATTGTACGTTAGAAGTTGAGTGGAAATTGAATAAATCATAGTTAATTCATACGGACTCGAAATTGGATGGTTCAAGAGTCCAAATTGAGTATTTTTAGGTGATCTCTCAAATGGAATTGGTTTTATAAACTAAATATGTAATGATCATTTCCTGATATTCTATTTTACCATGTGACTATATTGTTTATCCCCTTTGTGGATTATTTGGCAAGTGTTATGTGGCTTCCCAAGTGTGGAATATTTGACAAGTTGTTATGTTATCCCAATGTGTGGATATGTTTACTATGTAGTTGTATGGTTATTCCATTTGTGAATTTATTTGTTATCATTCATATTTGTTGATGATACTATGCATAGTGTATTACTTAAATGTTGCATTATGGCATTGATTGGCATGAGTATATTTTACCATGTGGTTATATTGCTATCCCGTTTGTGGATCATATTTCAAGTATCTATTATGTGCTTGATAGTGTTGATATTTTATGTGAATGGGGGGTATAATGGATTTCAATCAGTTATTGGATTTGTTCTCTAAGTGATTGAAGATTCATCATACCTGTGACCTCTCCCCCTCTGCGGCCACAGACTGGGGTTCAGCTTCTATGGATATGTGCGATCGGCTCATAGGAATGCCTGATGTCTTATATTTTCCCGGAAAACGGGTTTTATAAGATGTGAATATGCCTAAGCGGTTCACGGAGATGAGTTATAAGCATAACCTGTCTCGGTTACATGGTATGGGATCCGGTGAATATGCATTCGCGAGATGTAGTGGAGTATTGATACCCACAGTTATACGACTTATTGTTCAGACGGGAAAGGTAAACCAAGGTAACGGAATGTGTTTACCGCTCTCCTAGTGTGTTATGTGCTACCATGCTATGTGTTGCACTTTGTTTGGCATCTTGCTGCATATCATAATAGCTCATTGAGATTTATTCTCACCCCTCTCCCTTTACTGTTTTAGATCCCGAGACAGGTGGACCGACCGAGTCAGGGCGGAAAGGAGTTAGAAGTGGTATCTTGGGAATTGTCGGGTTATGTTTAGATTGGGTAGAAAGTGTGTGTTAGCATAATTCTTTTAAAGGGTTGTATTCATAAACTTTAATTCCATATTATATTCGATATCTTTTGTAACTAAAACAGTTTATTATTTTCATGGTTGGTCAACTTTTCCTCCAGGGTGGAATGAGTAGAATTATTTTGAAATGGTTGTGTTTATGTTTGGAAGTTAAATCAAAGTTTTTAAAGTATTAGGAGATTTGGGTTAGTTTGAGGACGCTCCAGCTCGGGACACGTGTAGGTTCCGGGTCGGGGTGCTCACAGTTGGTATCAGAGCTCGGTTAGAGTTCTCGGGTAGAGTCTAGCTGAGTGAGAGTGTGCGATAACTTACGTCGAGAGTTTAATGCAGGAATTTGTTCAAAGGCAGGAAATGATATTGATCAACCAAGGAATCAAGGAAAGGTGAGTTATGGAAAGATAGATTTCCCCACCATCATTTGAGGTATTTTACCTGTCTCAGGAATTAGGGTTCATACTTTTATAAATCCTCGTACATTAGTTCTCATGTGGCATTACATTCATCTTTATTTGCATAATTGGCCTAAGAGTTACCTTATGTGCTGGAGGTTCTACTCCGATGGGGTCGTACCTCGAATCATCCTTAATTATCTTGATAGTTGTGATTAAGTGGGCATGTATTGCCGGTGGATTTGGTCGAGTTACCAATCCGTGAATCATCGTTATATTAACCTGAATTATTTGAGTAGTTGTTGTGTTCGAGGAGGACCCGTCGCAAGAAGCGAGTCTCCTTACCTACGTTTGATTTACCTCCATGTGTAGTGGAGGCGGATAAATTATTAATTGCTGTTATGTCACATATGCGTAAATGTCGAAAGTATGGCCTAAGGAATGTGAAGGTTATTTGAGTTGTGTGTTATCTTGATTTAAAAGAACCTTGAGTTCTCTCATGAGCGGTGGTAAATGAATTAGTGAACTCTTAGTTTAGAATTGGTCTATGGCCTATTAAGAGTGGTTTATGGTTGTATAACCTGCGTAAGTATTGATACAGTGGTGTCTCGTGGTGGAGACTAGATATATGAGACTAGTATTGAAAGTGATAGTCTAAGTGAGATTATATGAGTTATAAAATATCGCGAGTAAGAGATCTTATGGAACTAATATATCTTTGCCTTAGGTGCTATAAGTATTCTCTAAGGAGAGATTGATTGAATTCTTGCTACTAAATTGAATAGGAAATCAGATATTTTTGTAAGTAATATCACCCTATGAGTTGACTAAGTGGTGTTTTTCAAGTGAGTTTCAAAATGGGTTTTCATCGTGTATCATACCGTGGTATTGAAGCTGAGTGGATATAAGTCACTATTTCGGTATTCGGATCCCTAGATAGAGTATACAAATTGGGATGATGGAATCGATGATTCAACTTAAGAAATTAATTGATAAAGAAGATAACTAGCTTAGCGACTCTCAGTAAGGATAAATTGTTACTGTATTTAGAAAATATGATACTTGGTGGTTATTCATAGATTAGAGAGATCTCAAATAGGTAACTGTGAAGAATAAGTATTCGTTATCCCTTGTTGATGATTTGTAGGACTGATTTTAGAAACTAGTAGGATTGCCAAATGGTTATTAGTCGAAATTTTCGGAGTGTTACGATTGTAGAGAATAATTGTTGTAAGGATGTACTTAAGACAACATTTGTATCTAGTATGACCGTTTTGGTCCAGGGTGGTGTGTTGGTTATGGAGAAGTAAATAGGGTAAATATGAAGAAGTGTAATAGATGTAGTTATTGGTGACTTATAGGATCAACTTCAGGAATTGATAATATATGTATCTGGATTGTTTTGAGAGACGATTATCATTAGTTGAGTAAATAAAATGAGGATGGTTTCACCCTATAGGTTGACTTAGTCATGCGTGACTCATATGAGGAATTAGGGTGGTGTTCGGTAGGTATTGGCGTTATGTGAATTTTTAGTTGTTGATGGTTATCGAGAGGTAAGTTAGTTACAGTACTATTAAGGTGTAATCGCAATTTGAGAATGATTTACTTAGTTATAATCTTAAGGATTGTTTTAAGTGTTATTTATCGGGATAATATTAGTATCGCAAGATTTTGTTTTCTTATAAAGAATTTAACTAAGTATAAATATTATGAGTGGTGGCTATACTATAAATAGAGGTCGAACAAGTATGTCATGTTAAAAATTGTTTTAAATGTGTTTTAGAACTTGAGATTTTATATTGGACATCTGTGAGTATTTGTGCCCTTCGGGGATAGTATGATTTAATAAGGTCAATGATCACCTTGGTGTGCATTAAAAATCTGTGAGTAATTTAATTATCTACCACTGGTATGGGACGGTTGTAGATAATTAGATCACTCAAGTTATTTTGTTAACGTATCAAAAATTTTAAAGATTTCTTAAAGATTTTGAATGGTTTAGTTAATTAAAACTGGTATGGGACAGTTTTAAATAAATAAACCCTTCGAGTCTCGCTAGATCTCTTTTGTCTATCCTTTGGTATCCTAAAGATGTAATTTGTGCAGAAGCTCGTAGGAAGGCAACTTATTTTCCCTATAGTGATTAATTGTATTAAAAGTAGTGATCCGAGAAATAATTGATGAATTGTGGAGTTATTAATGTGGAAGTCGCTGTAGACTTGGTTTTTGTATTGGAGTTGGATCGGCTCCGTTGTGGGCGGCCAACCTTTTGAGTTGAATAATTATCTGTCACTGGACCTGATCATAATTGGAACTTTGAATGGTGATAATAGAATGTTGAAGTTAGAAGATTTATTAAAATACTTAGAGTTCTAGGTTGAACTTAAGAGTATTAAAACGATGGGTTTTGTGATTGAGTTACCTTGGAAGTAAAAAGGAGTAGGTTGTTTACTTATAGAAGATTGATTGTATTTTCTACTCATTGTATATGTTTATAGTGATGCAGTTCTTTGATCAAGTCCTCATTTATGTTAGGGGATCGTTTAGTGGTATAAACCCCATAGTATTAAATGGATTGGATAGACATCAATTGGAAAGGATCATTTTAGAATGTATGGATGCTATTAAGTTCGACCTTGCAAAAATTTGAGGGATAATTACGTATTGTTGAGGTTATGCTACGGGCAGGTACAATGGAAGTTGGTGGTCAATAGGACTTATGGTTCCTGAGGTTGAGTGCGTATAATAGCAGTTATCCTTCTAGCATTTAGACAAAACCTTATGAGGTGTGGTTCGGGAAGCAAATATCGATCTCTAAATTGTTGGGGTGATTTGACTCATAGACTGACTTGGAGCAGCTTATAGATTATTAAAGTTTTAAATACAACATTGTAATGTATTGGGTGAGATGAGTTGTAATACTTTCATTTATTTATATTGTTAGTGAGGTCGTGAAAATTCGGGTTAAGTAATAAGTGTAAGGTATTCTTGGAATAGTAAGTTGTAGTATCATATCATTAATGGAATTAGAATCTTGGGGAAGAAATCACATCATTGAAGAGACTAATTGAGAATTGAAGTCTGAGGTATACTTGTAACCGAGGCGAGTTGATCGCTTAGGTAAGTGATAGTCAAATTCGGGACGAATTTTCTTTAAGGGAGTGAGTGTAACGACCCCAACCCTAGGCACTAATTTTAAATATTATATTATATGCTTTTAGTATTTATGTTATCTTTATGTGATCAAATATGTCTTAATTTCTTATTTTATGATAAGATGGTTGGAATGATTTTTTAGAACCTTAGGATTGCTAGAGAAAGTACATAAAGCACCTTAAAGGAAAATAAAAATAGAAAATAAATAATGTGTATGATGAAGTTAAAATGTGTGAAATAATGAATTTGAAAGGAGGGTTTAAATTAAATGTGGGAAGTCTTTAATTATTAAAGGAGTCAATTTATTTTAAAATGGGAAGGCTTTGATTAATAAATGATTTATTTTAATTTGTTGGTGGGGCTTCCTTTATTTGTAGGGGGAGGGGCCAAACTCTTACTCTCTTCCTAGGCCTCCAAGTGCCCTCCCCCATACTCCCTCATCCGGCCCCCCCTCCTCCATTGTCCCCTCTCCATCATCCTCCTCTTACCCTCTTCTTCCTCCTTCTTCATTTTCCACTCCTTACTCTCCTAGCAAAGCATAGAAACCTCCATGGGAGATATCAACCCCTCTTCTTGAAGTCAAGCCATTCTTCCACCATTTTCAAGTCTAGGAGCACCTTTGAAGTTGGATCCTCTTGGGAAATTCATCTAGCTAGAAAGATCAACCTCCCACTTCAAACCCTAAGGTGAGTTGTTATGACCTCCTTTCATTTATGTGCTCATGAACTATCTATTGTTGTTCTTGGTGTTGTGATTGTTGTTATATGTTTTAGAAATCTTCTTGGAGTTAGGAAATGGGTTAATGACTTAAAAATAAAGAGGTTGTGGTTTATGGGAGTTGATTTAGACTTAATGGAATGGGTGGAATTTGATTTGGAAAGTTAGAATCTAATTGAAATGGTGAAATGGGTAGAAATAGTAGTGATAAATAATCTAGGGTTACTTGGTTTTGGAGTTTACATGTTTGTTTGGGATTTGGTGAAATGAAGGTGTTCTTGGGTGTTCTTGAATAATCAATGGTAGAGGGAAGGAAGAACTAGGGTTAAAGGGGTTAAAAACCTAAGTTTGGGCTGGGTAGAGGCTTGGGCGGTCGCCCAAGGGGGATGAGCGGCCGCCCATGCCGGCGTAAACTCACATTTCCTTGAAAACCCTCTTGGGCGGTCGCCCAAGAGGTTTGGGCGGTCGCCCAAGACCCCAGAAATCCTAACTTCAATTCGAACCGTAATTCGTTTAGCAATCTTGTGATGGTCATAACTTAATCATATTAAATCGGAATTGGATGGTTCTTGGGTCTAAATTGGGTGTTTTTCTGAGTACTTTCTGAATGTGATGGTTTCATAGCTAAAGAAGTTATCCTTATGTCCCAAAAATCTGATTTGGTTACAGCAGGTAGTATTGTAACGTTAGAAGTTGAGTGGAAATTGAATAAATCATAGTTAATTCATACGGACTCGAAATTGGATGGTTCAAGAGTCCAAATTGAGTATTTTTAGGTGATCTCTCAAATGGAATTGGTTTTATAAACTAAATATGTAATGATCATTTCCTGATATTCTATTTTACCATGTGACTATATTGTTTATCCCCTTTGTGGATTATTTGGCAAGTGTTATGTGGCTTCCCAAGTGTGGAATATTTGACAAGTTGTTATGTTATCCCAATGTGTGGATATGTTTACTATGTAGTTGTATGGTTATTCCATTTGTGAATTTATTTGTTATCATTCATATTTGTTGATGATACTATGCATAGTGTATTACTTAAATGTTGCATTATGGCATTGATTGGCATGAGTATATTTTACCATGTGGTTATATTGCTATCCCGTTTGTGGATCATATTTCAAGTATCTATTATGTGCTTGATAGTGTTGATATTTTATGTGAATGGGGGTATAATGGATTTCAATCATTATTGATTTGTTCTCTAAGTGATTGAAGATTCATCATACCTCGCGACCTCTCCCCCTCTGCGGCCACGCATCGGGGTTCGGCTTCTATGGATATGTGCGGTCAGCTCATAGGAATGCTGATGTCTTATATTTTCCCGGAAAACGGGTTTTATAAGATGTGAATATGCCTAAGCAGCTCACGGAGATGAGTTATAAGCATAACTGTCTCGGTTACATGGTATGGGATCCGTGAATATGCATTCACAGATGTAGTGGAGTATTGATACCCACAGCTATACGACTTATTGTTCAGACGGGAAAGGTAAACCAAGGTAACGGAATGTGTTTACCGCTCTCCTAGTGTGTTATGTGCTACCATGCTATGTGTTGCACTTTGTTTGGCATCTTGCTGCATATCATAATAGCTCATTGAGATTTATTCTCACCCCTCTCCCTTCATGTTTTTAGATCCCGAGACAGTGGACCGACCGAGTCGGGGCGGAAAGGAGTTAGAAGTGGTATCTTGGGAATTGTCGGGTTATGTTTAGATTGGGTAGAAAGTGTGTGTTAGCATAATTCTTTTAAAGGGTTGTATTCATAAACTTTAATTCCATATTATATTCGATATCTTTTGTAACTAAAACAGTTTATTATTTTCATGGTTGGTCAACTTTTCCTCCAGGGTGGAATGAGTAGAATTATTTTGAAATGGTTGTGTTTATGTTTGGAAGTTAAATCAAAGTTTTTAAAGTATTAGGAGATTTGGGTTAGTTTGAGGACGCTCCAGCTCGGGACACGTGTAGGTTCCGGGTCGGGGTGCTCACACTATCGCCTCAAGGCCACACTCTACATGCCCTATGAAAGTTGCTTGCCTTGGCTGCTTTTTGCTTACACGAGGAATCGCAAGGTCGTAAAATAAGTGTGAATGGATGGGAGTGATCAAAAGAGTTTAACAAAGCCAAACAGACAAATGGGGTTAAGGCCTAAAAGTTTGCCACAAGGCCAAACAAACGCGGTCACAGAGAAATAGGGCTGACTCTCACAAAAAATCCAAGAGATTTTGAATAAAGAGTTAGGAAAACTCAAAAACGCGGGCAGAAGGCCTACTGAGCCTTTGACCGCGGAAGAGAGTATAAAATTTAGTTGTAAGTCAAAAACGCTGGAAAAAGTAAAAGAAAGAAAGCAAGTACCAAGGTACTCAAATATTGCCAACACTCAAAAACAAATTCATAAGGACAAGCAACTAAGAGAACAATCAAGAAAGCAATTAAGAAAAATATTTCTATTGAGAAAGGAAAAATGGTTACAAGGTCCTATCAATCTATTACAACAAAAAGAAAATAAAAAATCCTAGGCTAATGGAGCTTGCCCCTTGGGATCTTCAGAGGCTGCCTCCTCGGCCGCTTCTGAGGCCGGGGTTGGGGAAGGAAGCCTTTTTGTCACCAGCATATCGGTGATAGGGTCGAGAGGGGCCTCGGTGGAAGCAGGGATAGGAGCTGCCCGCGCGGGAAATAGATCGCCAATTGCCGGTCCATTAGGGAAGACGCGAGCAATGGCATCCTCGTATGATATCTCCTCATCCCCGAATCTTAGGGCATCCACTTCCCCAATCAGAGCTGTGGCAGTGACTTCGGCCACAGGCGGCAAGGAGGCCGTTGTGGCCAGCTCCAGACCCTTGACCTCCTCCTCGGACAGAGGAATTAGTGCGTGCCCGGGAAGACACACAGCGTCAGTAGCAACAAGTGAGCCTATTACGGCCAACTGCTGAGCTGAATATCTGCCCGTGGCAGCAAAGTTGCGTATCTGTGTCCGGCAGGCGGCCTCGTACTGGGCCAGGCCTTCGGCGGTAAGGAGGTTCTTGTACTCCTCGGAGTTCTTATACTCCTCCACTGCCTCCTTGCGAGCGGCTCTGGCTACGCTTTCCCTCTCCAACTCAAACTGCTTGTATGGGAGTAGTTGGTCGGAGAGCTCATCTACTTTGGCCTCCAGGGTCAGCACGGACGCCTTGGCAGCCTCCAATCTCTTGGACAGTTCAGCATTTCGAGGCTCCCACTCGGCCTTGTGCCCGCGGAGCTCATTCTGCTCCCCCTTAGCTTTTTCAAGGTCCTTCTCCACCACCGTCAGCCGGTCAGAGAAGTCCTTCAAATCAGCCTCCTTCTCGGAGAGGGTCTTCTCCTTATCATCTAGGGCAGAGTTCAAGGTCTGGACCTTCTCCTATGCCTGTTCCAGCTCACGGAGTTTGTCCGCCAAGATCTTAGTGTTGCCGTCAAGCTCAACAGACAGGCTGTCGCAGGTTTCCCGCAGCCTCATAGCTTTGTTGCCAGCCTGCGAGGAAGAGATCAAAAGTTAGAGCAAAAAGTAGAATTCCGATGGAGGGAGATAAAACAGTCAGACAGGTCCCAACCTCATTGAGGGCAAGGCCAATGTCCCCCATCAGGGCAGACGGATTCTCCTTGGCAACTACGTTCTTGTAGAAGTACGGGGAGAAGAGCCGGTTGATAAGGTCGATCCCAACGGCAGAGTTGTTGACATTCCTTGTATAGATGTCCACCCCAGTAATGGCGGGCACATCGGATAGCCTCTTCCTAATTTCCAGAGTCTCCTCGCGAGTGCTGAGGGAGGCCACTGGGTAGGAAGCCGAGCATAGAGTCCTCCCTTCAAGAGGAGCGGTGGAGGAGACCGCAGCTGAAGTAGTGGTAGCCCGGAGGGGTGCCTCTCCAACTTTCTGGGACTTAGAGGCCCTGTGCCCCAAATCCCCTTCTCTATCGACCCTCTTCCTGGAATCTTGATTGTGCCCGGAGGCAATGGTGCGGCCAGGAGAGGAAGAGGCACGGACAGCATGAGCAGGGGGGACCCTTTGGGGGTGGAGGCAGATCCTTGGTGGGGACCACTTTGGGATCGGTGAGGGTGTTGCCATCCCTCCTGTTAGTCACGGGCAAACTGGCTTCCTTGCCCGGGGCCGCTCCCAAGGAAGCCTGCCTCTTCGCAGCAGCCTCTTTCTGGGCCTTCATATTTCAGGCCTTCAGTTCTTTGGCGTTCAGGGGGGCCATCAGAAATTGTATTCTTCGGGGTCTACTCTAAAAGAAATCAGAATTGGTTAATAACAGTTCGAAAAGTGGAAAAAGAAAAATATACAGCAGTTCTCAAAAGGAGTAGAGACCAATCAGTTCTGGAGGCTCGCATTCAGCACCCAGCATGCAAGTTTGGCACTCGACCTCAAATTGATAGAACTCATGCACCCTCCAATCAGGATCACGAGGCTGGGGCTCTATCTCTACTCTAGGGGCATAGGGGGCTCCCTCCCTTCGAGGAGCCACCTCAAAAATATTTAATCTTCTGATGGAACTGCATGCAACCACCACCTCATTTGTTTTTACGAAACTTGAATCGGGAGAAAATGACTTGCATTTGGCAGCAAAGTTGGCTCCTTCGCTTCAGCTTAATTCTGTTTCGGGACCAGCTCTTCAAATGCAGAGGGAATTGCAATGGTTCAAGGTAAATTTTAATCTACACTCCCTCCGTCCCATAAAGATAGTCCCACATTTTTTTAGACAACTTTGATTGAACTTTGACTAATTTTATGTCAATTAATTTATCTAAATGCAAATATAAATTTTGTTCATGGTAGTACTTTTAATGTTGTATCCATAACAAGTTTTAGAATTTCTTTTGAATAAATAAATTAACATAAATTATTGGTCATAGTTCAATCAAAGATATCTAAAAAAGCGGGATTATCTTTATGGGACCGGGGGTATATGTTTGTGCAGTAGTAAGCGTACTTATCGTATGTTAACATTAAAATTTCCCAAAAATGTAGGAGGTGGAAAAACTATTCAACAATACTGACAAGATACTGAAAAACAAGGATGGTAAAACACCTCGAGAATTATTCACAATCGAGCACAAAGAATTGAAGACGAAAGGAGAGCAATGGATGAGAGATACATCAAACTCTTGTATGGTCGTAACCACTCTTATTGCAACTATAGCATTTGCAGCAATATTCACTGTACCCGGAGGAATTGATGACAAAAAGGGGACCCCACTGTTATTGCGCAAAGCCTCGTTCATAGTATTTGCTATCGCTGATGGTCTAGCTCTATTTTCTTCAGTTACCTCTCTTATCATGTTCTTGTCCATCCTTACTGCTCGTTATGGTGAAGAAGACTTCCTCATATCTCTTCCAAGGAAATTGATAATAGGGCTATGCTCTTTATTTGTTGCTATGCAACTACAATGATAGCTTTTGGGGCAAGTCTTTCGATTATGCTTCGTCAAAGGTTGACATGGATTTACACACCAGTTATTCTCTTTGGTGGTTTCCCGGTGGCATTATTTGGAATGTTGCAGCTTCCTTTGTTGGTTCAAATGATCTGTTCCACATATGGGCTTAGTATCTTTTACCGTCCTGGTGATTGCTACTATCGCAATCTTGCGTACATGAAACTACGGTGATTCAAAAGAAAGTAATATTCAACATTTGGTATGTATGTATGTGATATTGATGACTCAATCCACTTTTGACAGTTTCTGTTTTTTTCTTCAAGTATTATTACCATTTATTTAATTATCAATAAATGTGTATAATTATTGAAATAGATTTTTGTATAAGAAAGTAATATGCAACATTTCGTTTGTTGTGATGTGATATTGATGTCTCAATCCACTTTTGACAGTTTCTGGACAATTTTTTTCAGAATCCTTCACTGAACTGGGTTATGGCCCATTTTCGTGAAGGAAACCCCCCCTCCCTCGGAGTTTGTTGGATAGTATAGAAGGAAAGAATCGCAGGGGCTATGACCCAGTTTCGTGAAGGAACCCCCCCCCCCCTCGGAGTTTGTTGGATAGTATAGAAGGAAAGAATCGCAGTGGTTTTGAGAACGTTGAGATGTCTATTTCTAGTTTGAAGGCATCCCTGCTCCAAATGTCATTTTTCTGGACAATAGTACCCCTGCTGCTGTTTATTATGTCTGGCGCGCTGCTTCTTTACTCTATCCCAAAAGGGTAGTACTATATACAAGGCATAGAATTTACAAGGCATGTACAAATGACCAAAATACCCTCATATATATACTTTAAAAAAAAAATCCCTTCCCTCCCCCATTTCAAACGTCGGACTGTTCTGTTCTTTCTCTCTCTCTCTCTCTCAAAACCTAAGAAACCAACGGCGCTCTCTCTTCTCTCTCTCACTCGATGAACGCCGCCGACCACCACCGACAGAAAAAATTGAAGACAAACCTCTCTAAAACCGGTGGAAAGTCCGTCTCTTCTTCCGCCGCTCCAAAAGTAATTCTTTTTAACCTAAAATTTCAATTTGAAAACCCAACATTAATTTTATGCCTAAAATGGATTATATAATGCTTAATGTTGTTTAAACCTATCCTAAATGGTTCTAATTGCGATTTCGTAACATAAATTTGGGTTTTTTGTTTGAATCGGATACGAATTCGTGTGCCTAAAATTTGAAATTGTCGGCGTGTGTTTCATATGAACACATACGAATGGTCACCAACATTTCGTGTAATGGCACACGAAATGTAAACTGATTCATCAGTTTACATTTCGTGTGCCAATACACGAAATGTTGGTGACCATTTCGTGTTGTAGTACACGAGATACTTTCCACATTTCGTATATTAGGACACGAAATGTAAATTGATTCATCAGTTTGCATTTCGTGCTCTAATACACGATATGTGGTGAGGTTTCTCGTGTCTTTATACACGAAATGATCACCAACATTTCGGGTATTTCCACACGAAATGTCAACTGGTTCTTGAAAATTAATTGTCTCTTATTTAATTTTTTGTAGGGACGTAAACCTGCGACGGCCTCTAATAGAAAGAGGAAGGCCGAGGAGGCAACACAGCCTAAGGCGTATAAACGGAGCAAAAAGATTCACGACAAGAATGTCGTGATTGAGCAGCCTGTGGATGAAGAGACGGATAGTGAGGGTACATATTCTAGTGAGGATTCATCTTCTCGCACTCGTTCCCGAGGTGCATCTGTGCGTGAGGCACAGTTATCTAGTGATGATTATGTTCATTTTGGTTGTTTATGTTGGTTTGTAAATTTTGGATACAATGTTTGTATTTCGGATATGTTCGTTTTGGTTTGTAAATTTTGGATACAATGTTTGTATTTGGGATATGTTCGTTTTGGATTTGTAAATTTTGGTTGTTTATGTTTTGGTTTGCCAAAGATAGGGGTGATGCACCCATTACCCCTATCTTTGGCCCGGATTTCAAAATTGCACCCAATCTTCTTCGTACTAGTCAACCTCACATCTTTAGTTTTTCCGGACCTGTACTTGCCACCAAAATGGCATACAATCTTCGCGTAGCCTAGGATCTTGCCACTTGTCTTCCTCGAATCTCCTATAAAAAGGGTTATATTTTGACGGGCCGCGATATCCCGTACGTGTTTAACAAGATCATCCCTATTTGAAAATAATAGGGATGTATCGAATTGATCACTGACATCCGGTCCCTACAAATTGTATTACCATCAATTAGAAAATTGCACAATAAACAACAGGCTGTATGACATTTCGTGTAACATTATACGAGATGTTCCTGGAACATCTCGTGTAACTTTACACGACTTAAAGCATTTATATCGTGTAACATAATACGAGGTAATACACCATCACTCGTGTAGAAAAACACGACAAACAGCATAAAACTCGTATAATCTCACACGAAATAGAGTAATATCAGAATTTAAAAATCCAATCTTGAAAAACAATTTCGTTTCAACATTGGATTTTTATTGCGATTTTGATCAAAACACCAAATATAACTTTAAAAACTTACTTCATTGCTGCTTGGATTTTGATTTTGATGTGGAGAATTTGGTGGCAAACCTTCTTCTTCAAAAATATATTCCACAAGCTCAAGATCAATATGATCATAAAAACTTGGAGAATGTTGTGGAGAATCCATACTATGGTGTTAGATGATTTGAGAATTAATGAAAATAATGGGTATAAATTTATGGGCGTTAAGACTTGGACAATGGTGTCGCAGCTGCATGGGTGTACAGTTCTCTGTTGGGCCGTTGTCTGCGTGTATATCGTGTTTTATGTAGGGCTTCAGGGTGTATCTCGTGTGTATATACACGAGATACTATGGTACATATCGTGTATACACACACACGATATAGTCTTTGTTTCTGGTAATTATCTCGTATGAACAATACACGAGATACACCCTGATTCATTTCGTGTATTGTTCATACGAAATGTATTAGTAAATGTCGTGTATTTAAACACGACACATCATATAATAAAATAAAAATTAATTATAAATAAATGTGGTAGGTTATATGATATTGTATGATGTTGGTTCAATCTTATAAGTAATCATTGTTTGTTTTCCAACTTATTATAACAAGAAACATATAATCTTAATTAACAAATATGATAATTTCAAATATATGATCTTGAGTAGTTGGTATTCCTCTAATGTACAACTTATCATTAACCTCGTTTATTTTTTTTTTAATTTTTTTCTAGATTCTAGATGGCATTTAAAGTGTTTTTCATCTACATGAGTTTCCTCCAAATCCAAATGGAAATTAAGTTACAAATATGTGCCATTATTTAGGGTTTTTAGGGTTTTATGTGTCCCGATCTTGTGAAAAATGGTATACGACTACCTCGCTTATTTTTTTTTTAATTTTTTTCTAGATTCTAGATGACATTTAAAGTGTTTTCATCTACATGAGTTTCCATCAAATCCAAATGGAAATTGAGTTACAAATATGTGCCATTATTTAGGATTTTTAGGGTTTTATGTGTCCCGATCTTGTGAAAAATGGTATACGGCTACCTCGTTTATTTTTTTTTAATTTTCTAGATGACATTTAAAGTGTTTTTCATCTACATGAGTTTCCTCCAAATCCAAATGGAAATTGAGTTACAAATATGTGCCATTATTTAGGGTTTTTTAGGGTTTTATGTGTCCCGATCTTGTGAAAAATGGTATACGGCTACCTCGTTTATTTTTTTTTAATTTTTTTCTACATTCTAAATGACATTTAAAGTGTTTTTCATCTCTATGAGTTTCCTCCAATTCCAAATGGAAATTGAGTTACAAATATGTGTCATTATTTAGGATTTTTAGGGTTTTATGTGTCGCGATCTTGTGAAAAATGGTATACGGCTACCTCATTTATTTTTTTCTCCATTCTAAATGGCATTTAAATGGTTTTTCATCTCTATGACTTTATTTATAATCATTTGTTAGGTGATTATAAATAAAGTGGTATCACTTAAATGTGATAGGTTATATGATATTGTGTGATCCAATATGACGTTTGTTCCTTGTCATGTATAAGTGTATAAATTTTGCTCAATTAACAACACAATTCAATAATATAACATAGCATATGCGTATCATTAACATCGTGTTGCAAATCATCGAAGAACACCTTCATTTTGATATGTCGTATGGATATACACGATATTAGGACATCATATCGTGTTGTTTTGTACGACATTAATGGCAGAGTAAATTTAAATTTCGTATAATTTCATACGACCTAATATTTTACACAATTAGTTTATGTCGTGTAAAAGTACACGACATAAAGGCTTCCTGTCGTCCTTTCGCACACGACACGCGAAGGGTAGTTTGGGCATTATTGGTGCCTTGTATGTAAGCTGTCTTGTATATAGAATTTACCATCCCAAAAAGTAGTGGCTGTGACAAACTAGTAAGGGGTGCAAGTACTAAAGGTAATTTCACTGTTGAATAATTTTACGCAAAACTCATTGATAGAGCTCTGATAAATGAGGTCTCAGACTTGCATGGGCAAAATGGATTTGGAAATTGACGTGTCCTCCCAAGGTGCAAGTGTTCATATGGCTGGCCATTCAAAATAGCTATTATGGCCTCAAAAGGAATTTTTAGCAAAACGAAAAGTTCGGATATTGTCAGATGATATAGCATGTCCGTGGCGTCAGAATGAATTTGAATGTAATGAAAAAAGTTGATCACAAGAAGGCAAATGTATTCGCAAAAGTGTTAGCATAGCAAGAAGCGTCAGAATGAATTTGAATGTAATGAAAAAAGTTGATCACAAGAAGGCAAATGTATTCGCAAAAGTGTTAGCATAGCAAGAAGCAACGAGGCAAAACTGTAATCCCCTAAAGGCTTGGTGAAGCTATGAATGAAGATTGCGGAAAGTTAAAACAAGTAGGTAAAGAGCGAAAAATTCACCCAGATTTTTTTTATTTTATTTTTTTTGCTGCTGTTCGTTTATTTCAATGAGTTTATTTTTTAGGATAATTTATTTCAATGAAATAATAGGATATTTTTTTTAGATTTGTTATTCACCCCCGCAACATTACTAAATTCCCCCGCACTACCAAGCTTACCAAAATAATTAAACACTCAACAATAAACACAACAACATTATTCCTATATTACCCTTTTTAAACTCTTAAATAAAGTATTAGAACTAAACTACTAGAAAAAAAATCAGCAATGCAGAGTCACCACAACTCCAACCCACCACCATCTTCACCATTAACACAACCACCACCACCACCACCGTTGCAGCCATCATAGCCACCAATACTACCACTGCAACCACTGTAGCAACACAACCACTAATTTCCGATACAAATTAAAATACAATCATTTTGACTTGTGACTAAAATAATCAATTCAAAATTATCACATCAAAATCCATATTTTCAACATAAACAACACATTATGTGTGAGAATTTTCTCAAATCTTTATAATGTCAACAAAAAGTGGACAGAAGAAGCATCACTCCATGACAGCAACACCTCCAACAGCCTTTATCTTCTCTATTATCCCATTTTCTTCCTCCTTCGTAACTCCTTGGCCTTTTTGCAAAACAGTAATAACATATATAGTGCCTTCTCCTTGGCCTTTTTGCACTCAAAATTGGTTTTTTATTAGTTTTTGAAGTCTCACATCTCTCCTTTACAAATTTTGGTTTTTAAAACCCAATGCCAGTTTTTTCAGTTTTACCAAGAGCTATAGCTTCATCAAGTTTCATTTTCCCATTATTTAACTTGGTTAATGTACCCTCAGCTTTTTCAAAATCAGTTTTGAACTTTTCAAGCTCAACTTCTCTCTTGGTTACCAGAACTTCAAGTTTGGCAATGGTATCTTTTTTATCATTATTTTCCTTTGAAAGTCTAGCTTTCTCATCTTCACAAACAACTAATTTATCAGAAATAGCTCTATTTACCTTAGCAAGTACCTCAATTTTGTCCATCCTTTTTGTCTAATCTGCATGTAATTCTCTGTATGTCTCAAAGAGTTCCTCATAGAGAATGTCTCTTTCTTCATCATCTGAATCTCCTTTTATGGAGAAACAGTTGAGAATCAAATTAGATGTATCTTCAGATGTGTCCAAGGATGTGTCCACATTTGAGTCCTGATGCAGAGCAACATGGTACGCTAGCAACTGAGGTTCAGGCGGCCGCCTCATTCAATTCCAGGCGCACGCCTCAACTGGGACAAACGTAGCAGCAAGCCTCGGTCAACCAGGCGGCCGCATGAAGCTTCACCAGGCGCCGCCTCACGTTCGAAGATCCAAGTTTCCTTTTTCTGTTCCTGTTTGTTTGCTGATGTTTTGGAGCTAATTAAGCTAGGGTATTTTGGGACTGATATTCGGGGATATTGTTGCCTTTATTTTGCTATTTTATTTTTAGGATTTTATTTATTTAGGATTTCTAGAATTTTCTTTATAGTAGTATAAATAATAAGTTAGGATTTTTGTATAAGGGAAGTTTTTGATTATGAATTAAATAAAAGAAAAGAGTGGTTGCGGCTGTTTCTTTGTGAATCTTGGTTACAAAACATCAGCAAACAGACAGGAACAGAAAAAGGAAACTTGAATCTTCGAACGTGGGGCGGGCGCCTGGTGAAGCTTCATGCGGCCGCATGGTTGACCGAGGCTTGCTGCTGCGTTTGTCCCAGTTGAGGCGTGCGCCTGGAATTGAATGAGGCGGCCGCCTGAACCTCAGCTGCTGGCATACCATGTTGCTCTGCATCACTGTCCACATGGATAATTTAAGAATCGATGACTACATGTTGACCTCAACATGATAAGTTAAAGATTCTTAAACGGGTTTCTAAGCTTTTGTGTTTCAACCGTCACAACGTTACGTCGTAACATGACATTTTATTCATTACCGTAAAATGCATAATTTTACAATAATGAATTAATACACACATCTATCACATTTTTTAATTATTAATATTTTGAATAATTTTAAATATTAATATTTAATTTTTAATTTTTTGTTGTAAAATATACTCCCTCCGTCCCACCAAACTGATACTTTTATTTTGATTAAATGTAACTTTGACCAATAATTTATATAAAAAATAATGATTCTAATAAAAATTTAAAAATTATTATTGTATCACGATTGATAATACTTTCAATAACAATTTTTAGATTTTTATTAGGATCATTATTTTTTATATAAATTATTGGTCAAAGTTACATTTAGTCAAAATAAAAGTATCAGTTTGATGGGACGGAGGGAGTATAATTTTACAATGATGAATTAACATTTATACACATCTGCTTTTTTAAATAGTTAACATTTAAATAATAAATTTATTTTTATTTCTTGAGACCTTTAACTTTTTTAATTGATCCGTGTCTTACAACAATATTACGGAAATCATTCTTGTTGATATTGTAAACCTGAGGTTGAGAATGTGGCATATTAGGGTTACTAAAATTTGGTTTATGCAATGGACTTTTTCTGATATTTTTCCCTTGTGGACTCTCAACAGAAATACTTGTACACAAACCCTAAACTTGTAGATCAATTCAAACCCTAAATCTATGGGATTACAATAAGTCTCCCACCAAATCTTTTCTAGCTACCTAATTTACATATATCAACTAAGGAAAGATGTGTACAAATATGTAGGAGAAAAAAATGTGAAGATATGTCAAGGCGGGGAGATTAGGCGCTGGACGGGCTGGGCGGAGCTAGGCGGACTAGGCGGGTTGGGCGGGTTTGAACCATCGACAACCACCACACTCAGACGGAAGAATATGTCGAAATTATTGAAGCCATCCATTAAATACCAGAAATTCCGACTAGATCTAAGACCGACGATGTTGAACCATCGACAACTACCACACTCGAAGACCAATAAATATAATATGTGGATGAGTCGACGTTGGGGTGGGATTGATGGGTCTTTGAATTTCAAATTGAGATAGAGGATGAACAAAAAAAGGGTGATGGGAAACATACAGCACGTGTCATGCTTTTCCACTTCAAAGAAAAATAATGGCGTACATGCACACAACATCATAAAGCATGCTCCATGTTTAATGACTATTGTACCCCTGCTTGGATTGCAATAATTACACAACATGAGGGTTATTTTAATAACTGCAAATTTCACCAACATAATGACATTTTTACCATTGATCGTGTCATTTTCGAGCGAGAAAGTTTGCAATTTTGTTTTTATATATATATATATATATATATATATATATATATATTCCTCCGTCCCACATTTAAATGATACTTTTAGTCAAATTGAAAAAACTTTGACCAAATCATTTATATAAAAATAATAATTCTAATAAAAATTTAAAAATTATTATTGTATCACGATTGATAATACTTTCAATAACAATTTTAAGATTTTTATTAGGATCATTATTTTTTATATAAATTAGTGGTCAAAGTTACATCAAATTTGACTAAAAGTATCAATTTGTGTGAGACGGAGGGAGTATATATATATATATATATATATATATATATATATATATATATATATATATGTATAAATATTTCCTCCATCTCATTCGAAAAGATACAAATTTTCATTTTATGATAAATTGTAATGGTTTCAAAGTGAACTGTTGTTGACTTATGAAAATGTGAACTATGAAGTAACCAGTGAAAATGTTGACACAAGAAAACTTACTTTTTGCGATGGCTTTCGGCCATCGCATAATGTCTATAAATCGTCGCATATTCTTTATGCGATTGCAAAATTCATCAAAATGGTCGTCGCCTTAGGCCTTGTCGCTAAAGGTATATGCGACAGCCGCGGCCATCGCGTAATGCTTGACACCTTATGCGATGGCTACTTTAATCTTATAATATAAATATTATTTTCAATAAAAATATTATTTTTGAAATAAAATGCCATCGCATATGCTCTTCAACAAAGATGGATTTAACCATCGCATATAGTCGTCAAATTAGATGAACTTCCCCATCGCATAAAACCTGATTATGTGACTGCAATTGCAATCGTATATTTTACATTCTATACGATGGCAACCGCCATCACATATTTTGCCAAAAATCTTTGAAATGTTCTTTAGAGATGGCACTAGCCATCACATAAACATATCCCAAAATTTATAGAATTTCCAAAATTTATATAAATTTTATTTTCGCAATTGCTACTTTTTTCATAAAAACTAAAAATAAATAAAATACTCATATGCATAAACACAAGTTTTATATAAACTTGTAACCAACAATCATTCTTTGTCCAAAATATATACCAAGTACCAAAACTTGCTAACCAACTACCATTCTTTGTCCAAGTTTCAAAAAACAAAAACTACTTTCTTTGTCCTAAATAGTCACATGGCACTCTAAAACAAAATATTCTCTAAAAACATATCAACTAGATAATGTCATCGGTCTCGCCATTACCATCATCGTCATTGAAAGGAGATGCATTTGTTGGGATATTTGATGCCCCGTCGGAACTAGGTGTAGCACAACTAATCTCACCCGCATCATTTCAATCGCTTTTGGAAGCCCCAGAAGCCTTGGAAGTCGCTGTGTGCCTGAAAGCAGCCACCATTCAAACATTCATTGACCATCACACAAGGATAAAGTTACATTATTCCTACAGCCAATGGTAAACAAGTTGATAAGCAATGCACCTCCAGCTCCCGGTAGAATCCCGAGTGATAATTCTGGTAAACCAAGTTGAGTTTTTGGGGCAGCAATACACGCATGGCATCCGTGCACAGAGTTAGTATGTCATATTTGGAGTAATATCTAATGATAGGCTTAATTCAATCCACATTTTAAGATTGTGCAGGACAGATAGCAATCGGAAGTGGGAATACTTAATTCAGAACAAAGACTGCACATATGTTAATGTGAACTAAAAGATCAATATTGATTCTAAAAGAATATATAGCATGCAAACGAAAAAGAAAATAAGAATCATTCACAAGAACTTGTATTGACATACTTTGCTTGTATCCTGAAAAGAATTGACACCAAGCAACCTATTCTCATCATGAACAAAAACGTCCTTCAAGAGAATATCTCCATTCTGAACACTTCGTAGACCAATTTTGTTTTCTATTTTAGTAGCTTGCAACCCAGGGGCACCCTTCTTGACTATAAATCTAAAAAGATCAATTTTGTTTTCTATTTTAGTAGCACGTCCATAAAACCATAATAAGATGCATACTTGCAGAAGCAGCGATATAAAACCATAATAAATAATTTCAGTGAACCTTTTGCTGGTGAATCACTACAAGAAAATTGGTTTTTTACGACGGCAAAAATCCATCGCAAATACAAATAGAACCATCGCCTAAATAAATTACGATGACTTAAACCGTCGAAAAGTTAATCGCGTAATCCCTTGTCGCTGAAGGTATATGCGATTAGTAAAGCAATCGTATAAATATTTATATATTATACGATGGCCAATACAGTCGCATAACAGCTTTTTTTTTTTTTTTTTTTTTTTTTTAATTAGAAAAATATAAAGCCATCGTATAATGTCATATAAGTCGATGATTTTGCCATCGTATAATATATTTTTATTTATTGATTAATTTTAAAAGTAAATAGCCTTCGCATAAGACGGCGATTAGTTTGCCATCGTATAAATGACTATGCCGTTTGTACCTAACCACCTATTACGACTGCATAGCCATCGCATATGACTAGGTCAACATTTTTTTTTTTCAAATCTGCACCCATGCATATTTTAGAAATATAAATAAAAATGGTAAAACCGAACAAACCCAAGCCGTCATTATATAAAATTTAAACAGGACTAAAATATGCATAAATATGAACAAACCCAAGCTGTCATTATATAAAATATGCATCTGGAGTTGTAACATTACAAAATAAAATAATTAAACACCTAAACATGTCTTTATGCATAGCAGCATAACAAACCCAAGCTGTACAAGTCTCCAAAAGTAAACCAAGCATATAAACATGTCCAAAAATACCCATACTTGGCTATTAATCATAAAAGTCTAGAACCAAAATATTTTGCTTCTCACATAGCTAGCTGCATATCATCACCGTCACCTGCATCATCTAAAGGAGATTCATTTGTTGGAATATTGGATGCACCGTCAGAAATAGGTGTGGAGTCATTTGGAAAAGTGGGGAATTCAAACGGAGCCATCCCACATCTCTCAGTCAATTCTGCCAAGATAGGACCCAAAGTTGTAAACATGTTTGCATAAAAAGTTGTTTGGTCCTCCATTTTTTTTTTCAACTTCAGCATCTCGTCCCGCGCAGATTGTGAGTCGGAATATGCAGCATAATCAACAGAAGAAGCGCTACTCGATCGTTTTTGCCACTTCTCCCTTGGCCGACCAAACAACCTACCTTTTTGAACGCCACCAACTGTTGCTGCCCATGTCTTGCAACCAGGATCTAAAACGACTTCACATCCGGGGTGAAGAATTGCATTGACAGGAGTAGTTGAGTCCAAACCATTTGCTTGGCGTAATTCTTTTGCATAGACCTCCTATGAATATTAACAAAGAAAGTATAAATATCAACTCTCATATAATAAATCAAAACAATGTAAGCACAATGAGTCATCTGTTGCTGCCAGTGCAATGTTGCTGCCAGTGCAATGTTGCTAACTGTTGCTGCCAGTGCAATGTTGCCAATAGTAACCACCCAAATGCATGTGACTTGATTAGTACCTAAACCTTTCTTTCCTAACCTACCTATACCACTCACTTCATGGCTCTGTGCTCTTTCTTGGGACTGAACTCTCACTTGAAGGCTCTGTGCTCTTTCTTGGGACAGAACTAAATAATTCAACAATAAAGTCAACTCAATGTGGCATGGCGATGACATATAAGCTGTGCAATGCATACACATGTTAATTATTGACAGAAACTAAACAACAGGACTGCTTGGAGTTAAAAACTGTCCGATTCAAAATAAAAATAAAAATAAGAGAATTCACATCGAGAGGTTTTTGGAAGTTCTTTATTTTTGGAAGTTCTTTATTTGTAGATGATAAAGTGATTATCACTCAGTAAAGAAGTTCTGGTTACTAAACTTCTTATATAAATAACCCAAAGGAACTCAAGAAAGAGCACAGAGCCATGAAGTGAGCCAAGAAAGAGCACAGAGCCATGAAGTGAGTCTCTATGACTTCATAGAGCCATGAAGTCAATGGTCACATTGACTTTAAGAATAATCTCGGGACAATAGTTCATGTCATAGAGACTCAGAGAACACCGTACAAAAGTTGACCCAATGCAAAAATACAGAGATGTACATACCAATTAAAACTAGCAATGCATAAGCTGTGCACACACATGTACAAAGACAAAATCAGTGGCAGATCCAATTTTTCTAAGTGGGTGCACAAATTAAAGTACAAAGATTCAAATTACAATTGTGTTTTACATGATTACCATACAAAACTTCATATTATAATTGTCCCTTTAGCACCTTCATACTCGGAATCCCTTTAATATCATCATTTGTAATGCTCCTAAGCAAATCATGTTCAATTCACAGTTGCAAAATCAAGCATAAAAAATTGAATATAAGCATGAAATCATGTATATTTGGAAAAGGATGAACTTGCGAATTACTAACAAAAACCATAACAACTGCATGTTCACAGCCAAACTTTCATAAATGGTCCCAGTACGTTCATATGCAAGCATATATGGTCCCAAAATACTTCCAGATTTGAAGCACCATATCTCCTTATACAATTCAATTAACCCAGTTCATATATGCTCTGTACACATTGCATGTTTCTCATAAATGGTCCCAGTTCATAAATGGTCCCAGTTCATATGCATGTTTCTCTTAACCCAGTTCATATTTTTTCTAAGGAAAAAATATGAACTGGGTTATTCCAATGTGTATCATTACTCTTATACAATTCAATTAAAAACAGAAAAAATATATATAAATAAAGTTTGAATTGTACCTCAAGTTGTTCAGCCTCTTTAGTAACCCATATCATCTCATCATTGTCATTGTTTTTCCTCTTTCTGATGTGAGTTTCAGTAAACCTTTCGATTTGAGTCGGAGGACGACCCAACCTATCATACTGTATGTTGATAAAAACAATAATGAAATCCCAATGTACCACTACAAAATATAATGAAATCCCAATTTAAAAAATATTATAAGATAATATTTACTTACCAACTGCAAGTCAACTTGCTCATAAGGAATCCTGCCTGATGTATGCGGAATATTTTTTTTTGATGATCGGTTTAGCTTGTGCTTCAAACTTGATGCTAGAAAGGCAGGACTCATCCAGTAATCACATAATCCATGCCATACTCTATCGATTGTCCATTTAGGTGTGTGGTTCCTCGCAGCCGCTATAGATCCATGGGCCTTAATTGCATTTCTCTTCCACTCATGAAGGTATTTTGGATAGTTTTGAGCAGCTATATACTCCCAAACTCTTCTCCCTCTAGTTTCTTCACTAGGTGAAGCAAACCTAAAGTACCTCTACAAAGAAACAAATATCTTCAAGTCATGTTATTTTTATTCTATAAAAATAAAGGAAGTTATGAATGGAATGAAATGTTACCAGATATTCTGCCCACACTGGATCTAATAAGTCATCCTCTACCTTCCATTGCCACCAATGTGTTCTGACTTCATTACAGCTTCTTCTAAAGATAGGGCCAATCTTTGAAGTTGCCTTAGCCGGTTGTAATCTAAGAAAATGTATGAAAAGGTTAACCATAGAGATAAGTCAGGCAGTATACACAACTAGCTCATGAATAAAAGTTAATTGATATTAACGATATATATAGTTATTCATTCAATAGGACTTACGTGCGCTTGAGAACAGTAACTAAAACCTTTTCATGACCAGCTTTGGGTGCCTTTACACCCTTGGTTACACCACGAGTTTTTCTCGGTCGATTTACGGGTACTTCAGGGACATTTTGCACAGGAGGAATAATAGGGGCATTTTGCACTGGAGGAACAACAGGAGCAGGGGCAGCAGGGGCAGCAAGGGGCAAAACAATTTGCATAGGAGGAATTAAGCTTCTCGAGTCTGATTAAGCTCAAACAAAGCACCAGTGAGATGAGAATCTTGAATGCACACATATGTATTTATAAGAAATTAGACTTGCAAGTTGCAACTTACAAAATACAATATCGCTAAAGCAACAGAAACTGTAAAACTTGGAAAATGATAGTTCTAGAAATGAGAAATGATAATTACCAGCAAAAAATCATCAAAATAAACAAAATTGAACTACTTGACAACGACAACCACCCACCAAGAGAATTTTGGGACCAAATAGAAAAATTCTTCCAAGTCATGCCAATTTCTTTAAGTAGAAAATAAGCTAAATCAATGTTGAAAGAATATCCCAAATAAGCTCACAAGATACCCTTCTCTAAATTTTCAAATCCGGCATGCAATATTCAAACCAATAAATAAAAAGAGAGAGGCCAGATCCATTCATTAACAGGGTCTTCTACAAGTCATTCCCTTTAATGGAGACATTAAAAGATTAAAAGAATTACCACTCACTACTAAATTATTAAGAAGCTAAAATAATTCTATACTTTAACAAAATGCCAACCAACCTAATAAATGATGGGGTTGAGTTGAACTCAGCAAAGACGAAAAAAATAAAAAAAATAAACCCAATATGATTTATAGAAGGACAAAAGCAATTCCATAGTTCGACTATGAACACGAAAAAAATAAATCATACAACCAAATAAATGAGTCGAGTCGAGTTGAATTGAGTTATAACTTGTGAGGAATCTATAACGCCAAGAAGAAAGATTTGCATTCAAACACAAAATATAGGTGTTTGTAACCAATGGTTAATACCAAAAATGACATGGGACTACAATAAAGGATTTTTTGTACACAATTGTGAAACCACATTATCATTATACATTATATTTATCAATTGACTCGAACAAATCACTTTTTAGTTCAGGGACATTTTGCACATCTTTATCACAGCACTAACACATCCATTTTGAACAAGTCAGTAGTTTTGCTCACTCCGAAGTCCGAACCTCATAAAATCAATTCAAGATCTTAAGAATTGCTCTACTACAGAAAGAAGACAGGTTTTTTTTAATAAAATAAGATATCAATTCAAGTCCAAAAAATGGTATCCATTTTGAACAAGTCAGTAGTTCTTGCCTGGTTGAGCAGGGGCAGCGGGAACACGTTGAGCAGAGGCATCGGGAACACGTTGAGCAGGGGCAGCGGGAACACGTTGAGCAGGGGCAGCGGGAACACGTTGAGCAGGGGCAGCGGGAACACGTTGAGCAGCAATAACTCGAGCAATAGCTTGTGGGGCAACAAGAACACGTTCACCACCTCCTCTTCCTCTACCTCTACCTCTACCTCTACTAGAGGTTGAACCAGGGACATGAGTGGATGGGGTGGGCAAAGGTAGCTGATTAATCGTATTCAAGCTACCACTTCTACCAGGAGTTGGATGTACAACACCTTTACCTCTAGCCATACCTAAAAACAGAAATACAGAAACTCGTTAGCAATCTGATAACATAACAAAAATAATAAATAAATATCTGTTATGGATGGATATGAAAGGCAAAGCATTGATAACTTGTTCTATAAACATTTAAGAAATGTGATTTTAATCTCAATATCTTTTAATACAGCTAGAAATTTAAGTATCATGTTCACTAAAAAAAGAAGCTGAAAGATAAGGCAATACTACAGTTAAAATGATGAAAACAATTCAGGACATCTCACAGTACCTGATCGATTAATATGGTAGCAGAAACATCATTGAGCTTTGATATCAGGCAGGTGGCATCATACTCCTGCATGAGTTAAAAGTGGGAAACATGTAACAAAAGCATTTAAGATTTTGAGTGTGTGAAACATGAGGTTTAAAGCATAGCGTAAAAATACATGAGCAGAAGCCTACAATCGCACTTAATGCATCCAAGTTGAAGGAAAAACCGAGATGGAAACAGATTTGAGAGCTTTAAACATTATATTAATCAATAAACTAAAAATAAATCATTAAAATCATTTAATATAAGCAATATGTAAGTTTTGTCATTTGTCAGCTATCTCTCATAAACTTGAGAGGCGAGTGCTAGAACCAATTACCTTATACCAAAACTGCATTAATCACTCTCACAAATCACCATCTTCATTGTCACCGTTTTCATCCTCAGATCATCATCATCATCTGTTGTTTCAAAAAATTCATTTAGGGCCGCCTCCTCATCCTCATCTCTGTCATGATCTTTTTCAAGAAAATCTTCATTATCCTCATCTTCGTCTAGTGGCTCAACTTCAACTCCGGGTTCAGTATTATCATGAAGAATAAAATTATCACCCTCATAAGTAAAATCACATATTTACCGAAAGGATCTCACTCTCTTGATATGTATTTTCATCTTCATCTTCTTCATTTTCCTTCACATCATATGTATTCCTTGACTTTGTAGTAATGACACTAGACCAACCTTGGTTTTTTTTGACACGGGATTAGCATAGAAAACTTGCAAAACCTGAGATGCGATTACAAAAGGCTCATATGACCTTAGTCTAGATTTTGTGTTCACTCTGGTAAACCCATACTTATCAACTTCAACCCCTTTTATTGGATCATACCATTCACACTTAAATAAATGAACAAAGTGTTCCCCCTTGATAGTGTACCTCAACAACTTCCACCAAATGACCATAATAGTCATGATCATCGTCACCGTAGTTACTTCCCTTCACTACAACTCCCGAACTTTGAGTTACTCTCCCTAACTCAAGTTTATTTGTATGGAACCTAAAACCATTTACAAGGAACCGCTGATAAGTTGTGACATCTCTATAAGGTCCCATTGCTAAGATCTTCAAATTATTATCATTGTCCCTCTTGAATTGATTATGGAACCAATCAAATAAAGTCCGATGGTGTTCTTCCTGTATGTAATTTTCTGACATGTTTGGGTGTAGTTCCTGCACTATTGCTCTATGTTCACTCGACAATAAGATGTAATAACAAAATTAATTAGATTATAATGGACTAGAATGGATATAAAGGTCTATCAATTTTTGAATTTTCATATGTATACTTACTTTATTTTCTCGTAAGCGCTTTCATAATCACAATTGAGCAATATATACAAGCCTATCGCACCAACTTCCTCACTTGACAAATAACGTTGTTTTGCCTTTCCAAGCGAACGACCACTAGGCAAATACTGTGCCGCTCCTTTTGGTTCCTCTTGAATCCCATCATCATTTCGATCAACTCTATTAAGCTTGGTTTCAATAATTGGGTCAAAATAATGTGAACAAAAATTAGTCACCTCCTCGATCCAACATGCTTGTGCAATTGAACCCTCAGGACATGCTTTATTTCGCACTTTCTTTTTAAGGTGTTGCATACACCTTCAAATGAGAAAGATATATGTGTTATATAATTATAAAAATTAAGTAGACTAAGTAAAATATGAACAATACATAATAGAATATTACCTTTCAAATGGATACATCCAACGATATTGAACCGGACCCCCGACCTTAGCCTCATATGCTAAGTGGATAGGTAGATGCTCCATTGAATCAAAGAAGGAAGGAGGGAAAATCATCTCAAGCCTACACAAAGTCTCAATTATTCCTAATTCAAGCTTCTCTAATTCTTCTTCTTTATAAACCGTGGAGCATATAACCTTAAAAAACTGACTGAGTGCATTCAAGGGTTCCCACACATCCTTCGGCAAGAATTCACGCCATGCGAGTGGGAGGAATCTTTCCATTAAAATATGACAATCATGTGTTTTTAAGCCAACCATCTTGCACTCTTTAGGATTAGCACATCGAGAAATGTTCCCTGCATACCCGTCCGGGACTTTAAGCGATTGAAGCCACTCGTACACTTGTTTAATTTGTTCATTGGTCAAAGTGTACCTAGATTTTGGAAATATTAATTTCCCATTGTCATCTGTTTTTATATGCAATTCAGGTCTTATACCAAGAGCCTCCAAATCATTTCGGGCTTTGTGGTTATCTTTGGTTCTCCCCTTGACATTCATCACCGTATTAAATACATTATCAAATACATTTTTCTCTATGTGCATCAAATCCAAATTGTGTCGAATCAAGAGTGTATGCCAATATGGCAACTCAAAAAAAATACTCTTCTTAGTCCAATTATGTACAACCCCAAAACCAGGAATCTTTTCATCACTATTAAGCCCCTTCCCGAATGTGATTGAATCAAACTGATTAATATAATCTAAAATATGATCTCCCGTTTTACGTGAAGGAGCCAACTTTCTCTCCGTCAAATTGTTGAAATTATCCCTGTTTGATCGGAATCTGTGTGAAGGATTTAACCATCGACGATGACACCCAAAGTAACAAGGCTTCCTACCTTCTTTCAGAGTGAAAGCTATTGTGTTATCCATACAAACAGGACATGACAACTTTCCATGTGTACTCCAACCAGACAACATTCCGTAGGCAGGAAAGTCGCTGATTGTCCACATTAATGCAGCCCTCATACTAAAATTCTGTTTGAGTGAAATGTCATAAGTATCAACCCCTTCATACCATAATGTCTTCATTTCCTCAATTAGTGGCTCTAAAAACACATCAAGGTCTTTACCGGGGCTTTTTGGGCCTGGAATAACTAAAGGCATAAACATGTATGCTGGTTTCATACACATCCACGCGGTGGTAGATTATATGGGACTACAAAAACGGGCCATGTTGAATGTGGCTTACTAGAGTGCCCAAAGGGATTGAACCCATCAGTTGCTAAGCCTAGTCTTATATTGCGAGAATCGGCGGCAAAGGACGGATAATTTTGATCAAAATCTTTCCAAGCCTTGCCATCTGCAGGGTGCCTTATCTCACCTTCAACATCCATACGTTTTACACTGTGCCACCTCATGTGTTCAGCAGTTTTTGATGACAAATAAAGTCTTTGAAGCCTAGGAATGAGAGGGAAATAATGCATGACTTTTTTTGGTATAGGCTTACGTTTCTCAATTGTGGCATTTTCAAGATTTTTATATCTAGACCCACCACATGTAGGACATGATATCAAGTCTTTGTTCCTCCCCCAAAACAACACACAATCATTCTCACAAGCATGTATTTTCTCATGAGGCAAACCTAGACCCTTCATTAAGGCTTTACACTTATAATAAGATTTTGGCAATTTCTCATCCTTCGGCAAGATTCCCTTTATAAATGTCAATAGTGCATCAATCCCCTTAATGGGAATCCCATACTCAGATTTCAAGTGTAACAATTGACTTACTGCCGTGAGTATGGTGTGAGATGTGCACCCGTTCCACAATGGTTCATTGCAAGACTCAAATAAATCAAAAAACATTTTTGCATGCATATTAGGATTCTCATTATATGAATCACAATTTGGACCCACGGCTTCCCTTAACATTTCACTCCCCCAATTCACATTTCTCTCATTTTCTAGGTTAATAGTTTCCATTTCAATGTTTGATTCCCCATGTTGACTCCACCTTTTATAGTCCGGCACAAACCCATTATTAAGTAAGCAAATTCGTACATGCTCTCGTGTCTTAAATACGCTAAAATCACATTTACTTGATGGACATCTTATCTTGCCATGAGCCATACAATCTGGGTGCGAAAAAGCAAAGTCAAGAAACTCTTCAACTCCTTTTATAAAATTTTCCACATAGCTATCATTATCACAATCATGCCTATACATCCAATTTCGATTGTGAGACATTTCTCCTGCAAAACCAATTAATCCTATCAAAACATCTTTAAGCATGTTATAAATTAAGATTTCTTAATGATTTATAATTATAGCACACAATTTATAAAATATTCATTTCACTCAATGCTCATTATTCATTTCACGCAATGCTCCTCATGTATAAGTAGCAGGATCGGTTATTATCATAATGCATTACTAAGATTAATGGCACTGCGTGAAGGCTTTTATTCTGTCGTCAGACTCATCCCGCTAATTTCAACAGCTACACTAGCATGCAACTCCAACGAACAAGACAATCCAGTGGACAAAATATAAATTCTATTCTTTCCATATACTGGTAGAAATTTTAATTTTTTTTTTATGTTACACCCATTAAAAATTACCACCAGTTGCCTAATATTAACAAAATTGGGGAAGGCTTCAACGCAAACACAGAGTACTAATATTAAAAATTGAACCATGAATCAAATCGTTATTATGTTGCAGCATTCCAGATTACTCATTTTAATAATAGCAGTCTTACTCAGCCACAGTTTCTTAGGGCATGTAAAAATTGGGATTTAGGGCATGTAAAAATTGGGAACAAAGGCAAAATCAGATGGAGGGAGGGATCTAGACCATGTAAAATGAAAACTTTTACCTAGAATTTAGACTTGATAGCATGGAGAGAGAGAGAGAGAGAGAGAGACAGAATCAATCAGAGAAGAAGAAAGAAGATATACCTTCTTGGGCTTGCAGCGGGATTTGCAGAAGAACGGGTTTCAGAAGACGACCACCGCCGATCGTAGAGAGAGGAAGGCACCGCCGATCGTAGAGCGAGGAAGGCACCGCCGGTTAGAGAGAGAAGGGGAAGACGGCTTTTGGAGGAAGAGAGAGAACGAGAAGTGTGATGTTTTAGGTTTAGATTTAATATTGTCTGATTCTAAAGGGTATAAAAAAAATTTAAAAAAATGAAAAAAAAATCTCCTTAGGCGATGGTAAATCAATCGCGATTTATAAATAAAGATAAAATTTACTTTTTAAATCAGAAATTATATATATTTATTATACACGATTGCTATTGCCGTCACATTTTTATTATAGCAATCGTTTATACTAATATGTCTCCCGCCTATTTCTTTTCCGGAGGCCGCCAAATTTCCAGAGACGCGGCAAGGACCCAAAATTAAAGAGAATATGCGATGGCTTTATTCATCGCATAAATACAATATTATGTGATGGACGCGGTAGCCATCGCATAAGGCCATCGTAGAATGTGCTTTTTCTTGTAGTGAATACTGTATTTGGTAATGAAGAATATCAACATATTTCACCCAATCAAACCAGCAGCATGCCCACCGCCAACCCATTCTCAAAGAATGGAACCCTCACCCCGTTAAACCAGCACATGCTCTGAAACAAGGAAAAATCAAGTATAAGCATTTCTTGGGAAGATGGTAATTTTACACAAAGTTAATGGCCGAAAATAGTAACAGATTTGATATATGTACAAGCAAGAAAAGAAGGATCCTATTATCAAAAAATAAAAGGTTAATACAATAAATAAACCTTAAAACTCACATCTCAACACATAAGTTTGATTTTGAATGTTATGCTTGCATGTCTGCAAGAACAATCTAAAAAGTTAGGAAACTTGCTCTATTCCAATTATCCAAACTCCCAATCATTAAAACTTGCCAAAAAGTCCACGGAATAAGGAATATAATAAGTCTATGCAGTATCTTAAGTGAGCCTCGTAAAAAGAACATATCAATTAACCATCTTCTTCTCCAGGAAGAGAACGTTTCTAAAGCAATCATAAGGTTCAAAGCCCAATAGAATCTCATTACCACCTTTTCGTGTCCATTTAACTTTAAGAAAGACATGGATAAGGAAGAGAAACCATATTCAAGAGCTACCTCTTTAGTCTCTCTGATTTCAAGGGGTAGTGGTTCTGAAACTCTCTTTTGGGAACGCAGAGATTTGTCTGCTTTGTGGGTAGGAGCTTGGTTCCAGTTTCGCTAGTGCAGGTGGTGAGACCACAATCACTGCAAAATGATTCCACATCTGATTCCTAACAACGGACAATCATGTGCAATTTTTTAGCATAAAAAGCACCCAATCATAGCAAATTGTAAGAGTTTAGAGCATGACCTTTAGTACCTTATTACGGTTGAGCATAATACCCTTATCCATTGCTTTCATGGCAAACAGTTCGCCACTTCCACATAATTCCACCAAATGCACACTGCAACACCAGTTTACTAGTTATGAATGAAGGGTGTTGAACATAAAGTTAGCACGTCCATAAAGTTAACAATGAATTACAAAAACTTTCAGATTTCATGAAGTTGGTTTACACTTTAATCTATCTGAAGGCTTCCATAAAATACTGAACAGGGTTGTTCTGTAAATTCTACACTTAAGACTCCACCTTAGGAGCGTTTACCATCATTTACTATATATGTTTCTCTTGTGGCCTAGGGTTGCACTATTGTCTTATGCCAATTATGCAATGTTTGTTTCAGTCAGAAAAGAATAATGTTTACACTTAAGACTCCACCTTAGGAGCGTTTACCATCATTTACGCGCCTTGGGAGAAAGTTTCTAGTTTAATAAGTTTACATCATCAAGTTCACATTAGTGAGGTAGTTCAGCAAGTTAACATCACCGAGTTTACTGCAGCAAATTTACATCAGCGAGTTTACTGCAGCAAGTTTACATCAGCAAGTTTAAGGAAAAGGTAAAAACTTTCTAAAGTGGTGGTGTTTGGGCTGTAACCAACCACATTAAATAAGCAAGACAGCGCTGCAAAAACCCTTATTGAGTATCTGTATAATGAAGAGGAATTATCATGATTCGTGTCTACTTCTAAGAATATGTATATATGTCTCTGTGTGTGTGTGTGTGTGTGTGTGTATAATGAAGGAAGGAAATTTTATAATCTGAATCAATTATTTGAGAGTATTAAGTCTTAAAACTGCTTACACGTTTAACAAACTTCAAAAACTTCATTACTAGTTACATACATATATGCATCACAAAAGCTCAAAATCTCCAAAGTATTTGAATGAAAAATATACTTAAATCTATACAGCTCATAATATTCTTATGTATATGTAGTGAATTTCAACCTAGCTAAAATATTAATTTTCTAATGGTGACCCTAAAATAATCAATGAAGTGTAGTTGTAGCCACATTAAAGGGTAGCATTATTTTTACAACAAGAGATTTTCATTTGTTAATTTATCATCTCTGTCCCAAGCTCATATTCAAATATTAGAAGTCGGGAAAACTTTGAGCAAGGAATGTAATCACATTATGCAGAATACTGTTACATGATATATCAATTATAGTCAAATAATTAATGAAACAACACAATTTTATTTCAGTAGTTATGAAGTATTAGATTTATTAATTATCTAACTTGGAATGGAGTTGGTTCTCAAAAATTAAACTAATAGAGTGTGATAATTAAGGTTTTTCTTTAGAGTGGAAGTAAATAAATGAATAGTGGGGTAAACACTTGCATCATAAGAGTATAGTATTAAGCATAAGTTGCTGAGGACCTGTCCATAATATATCAGAGCAATCGATGAACTAAAACAGTTGTTCAAAGTTGAAGCATACTGATTCAGATTTTACATGTGTGTGTGTGTGTGTTCATTTGAACTTGGGGCAGAAACTTTTGTGCTCGTCTAAAACAAAATAATATGCAAACAAGTTGAGAGTAGTGTTACACTATGTGAACTCACAGTTTACGGCTCTTTGCCACCTGCGGTGCTACTTTTTTATATACTCCTGCCGTTACTGATGCGATAAAGGTTTTATATGCCTCACAAGTTTATGGCAGTCGAGAAGATAATTTGTGCAAACACCATGCTCAAACTGGAAAATCCCCTGGGAACAACATTGAATATGCTTTATGTCAATCACAACATATTCTATGTTTCTATACAAGCAAAACTATACAGAGAAAACAATACTAGTGGTGTAGAATTTAATCTCTAACCTCGCGAAGGCCTCGGTTACTGGTTCTTAACCTGTACTCTTCATAGCAGTCCAAATTACAGAACAGATCCTCAAAAAATTCACGCATCTTTGCGTTGTTGCTTCTGAAAAATATTGAGAATTAATCCCATTCTAATATCATAATCTTACGAAATACGAGTAGCAATTATATTGACTTACTTGCAAACAGTTTGACAGAGCTTGCAAAGGGGTTCATCTATGAGTGTCCACCTGCAAACCCCACCACCACACACAAAACCAACCCAAAGACATCAGAAAAAGTGGAAAAAGGAAGATGAAATCATCAATAGAGTACATAAGTAATAAACCAATAAAAGAAAAGGGGAAATAAAATAACTACTGTTATGCATCAAGTAAGCATAAATATCCCCCTTTATACCATATCTGTTTGGAAGTTGTGACCGTCCAGTGAATTATGTAAAGTGACTCTCCCAGCACTACTTCCACATTCAGCCTCATAAGTATTTTCTTCTGCTATCGTGTTGAGAATGCTGCACTTCCCCATTTCTAGATCATAAATGCTGCCACCCTGTCAAGCAATCAAAAGTTCAATGCCTTGAAATGAAGCAAGTAAAATGAGGAGAACAGAGCACATAATGCTAGGAGAATTACAGAAAAGATTCCTACCTTGTTCTCGGAATTGTAGTTTTGAGATGAATGGATGTCAGTGGCATTTGGAAACCGTTGCCTACTATTTGCAGTTGCATCAGTTCCATCAGTCGCTTCCACAGGCTGCATCTCTTGACCAAAATGAGGCACATAGAGCTTCATCAGCTCATCAATATGACCTTCAGCACTAGCTTCTGTCACTGAATCTGGCTTCTCTTTCGTGTCTGCTTCCCTCATTTCAAGACAAGAAACACTTTCAACCTGTCAAACCATATGACAACATTGAGTTAGAACCAGGGACGTAGCCAGGAATCTGGATCTGGGGGGTCAAAATAACTTTAAAGGTTCTATTTGTGAGATCACAAAGTATAAGGTAAAATAAAAGGCTTGCATTTATTCTTCTTCCATGGACAGTCTTATAAAAATCATCTCCACAACCACACACTGCCTTTCCCCATTACACCACTACCCACGAAACCCAACCCTCCTCCACCATTTTCAATAACATGACCCCCACACCACCATCATCTGAAGCCCAGCTATACAATACTATAGCTACTCTGTCTTCAATACTAATTGTAGAAAACTCAAAATCCGTGAATCTCTAGTAACCAAATTATTTTTTTTTTACCCAGAATCAGATTTGAACAAACCTCAAATCCTATAAAATAAAAAAAAAGAGTTGCAAAAATTGATTTGGTTGTAAATTTTCAAGGGCAATTCTGAATCAAAGTAAACCACACCAAGAAATGACAGCACTTAACATGTGGAAAAATGAATAAAACAAACACAGTAAGACAACATGAGAAAATAAGAAACCAGAAGTCTATTACATGTACTTAAATTCATGACAAGTTTCAAACTAAAAAACAAGACTTTCAAGAAATAGATGAAAGTTACTTGAAATCAGAGGGTGCTTCTGCAGAATTGTTGATGCTAGCAAGATAGTCCTGAAACACAATAAATGCAGAGTTTCATGTCGGTTCATGGAGAGTAACTTCAAAATGTGTAAAGATCTACATACTGCGGTATTGGCCATAGCATTATGCTCATTCCATGAACTGTTTCCATGTTCGTCTACCTTGAATTCTTTAAAATTACCAGTCATGTGAAATTGCAATTGACGATTTTACAATCAATTTTCCTATTTACAATCGATTTCCCTAAAGAAGGAATCCCAATTTTGCAATTTCTGGGGTTCCTAATTGACTCGGACACGATTCTTTGAATTGTAACCGAGAGAGACCATGAAAGCTTGAGAAAGGTAGATAGATAGAGAGAGAACCTGTTGTTTGCCGGAGGATGGCGGAGGATGACAGAGGAAGACGAAGGAGCCCTAACCGTGTTTGCAGGAGGATGACGGAGGAAGCGAAGCAGCCCTAACCGTGTTTGTCGGAGGTTGCCGGAGGATGCCGGAGGATGATGGAGGAAGACGAAGGAGCCCTAACCGTGTTTGCCGGAGGATGACGGAGGAAGACGAATGAGCCCTAGGAGCGGCGTGATTTTTAGAGAGAAGGAATTGCAAAACAGTAATGAGAGAGGAGAGAGAATATTTGTTTTTAAAACCTACGTTTTCCTTCTTTTTGTTTCCAAATTTGCGATGGCTTTTTTCTATTTATTATTAAATCTTATTTATTTATTTATTTTAAAAATTAATTTATTATTGAATAGCTTATGAGACGGCTAAGTCCATCGCATATTTAATAAAGCAGTCACATATTGAAACGTCTCTCCCGCCAAATTAAGCCGCGAAAATTTTCAAGGTTTTTTGGACGGCTGATCCAAAATGCGACCATTTTTTTTGCGATCGCCTTAGCCATCGCCTAAACATGTCTACTGTGACGGCCTTTATTGCCATCGCAATAGGCCATCGCATATTCCTCTTTTTCTTGTAGCAATAACTAGTTTATAGATACTTCGAAGGTGAACTGTCAACTGTGAAGTAATGGTTTTATGTTTTTTGACTTATGAAAATGATGTACTATTGTTGACTTATGCTTTTCTTGTTATTAACATTGAAACTGAAAGTTCATTTTATATGTAATATATGCAAAATTTGTCTAATTTCTCGGCCCCGCTTAGGCCCCTAGGCGCTAGGCCCGACTCCATCGCCTAGCATCCGCCTAGCGCTTTTTAGAACCTTGACGTGAACATATATCAACAATAAGTAGGAAAGATATGTACCACATCTCGACAAAGAAGCGGCAGATGACCCAAAAAGAATTGTATTCACTCATGCTTGACAGAAATAAAGAAATTGAATATACATTAAACAATGATGAAGTCTTCCAAGTACTAAAATGACAATGCAACAATATGATTTTTATAGTAGATTCATAGAACAAACAATTGGATCCCCATAAAACAATTATTAATTCGATGTCCTTTAAAATGAACACATACATATCCACATATAAAACTGACTTCAGTAATTCAACTTGGGAAAATTTAATTTTTATTGCAGAATTCATGAAGCATGGAAAAAAATCAATCTATATGTTTCTAATATCATAATTAAAAAGCAGTAGTGCCAGAAATTTTTAAACACAATCAAACTAATCCGGTGATTAAAGACAATCATACCCTCGACCTCCTAAATCTTCTGCTCTTCAAAAACCCTAATTCTGAAAAGGATGAACTCAAGCAACAGTTTTCATCAACAACCATAAATCCTAAAGTGGCTGGAATAAAGGTTTACACAATAACAACTATAAAATTAAAGCCTAAAAGAAAAAGAAAAGTAATATCCCAGAGGCAGTTCTTGATGCTCGCCTCAATATTGGTCGTGGCGAGAGAGAGAGAGAGAGAGAGAGAGAGAGAGAGAGAGAGAGAGAGAGAGAGAGAGAGAGAGAGAGAGAGAGAGATTACTAACCTGTGGACCGCGATGGCGGAGGCGAGAGAGTGAAACAGGTTGGAAACGGCGACTGCGTCTGAGTGTCATGGCGGAACGGCATGGAGAGAGATATGGGCGATTTTGATGTTTAAGCGTAACTGTTTGGAAAGGGGTAGGGTTTAATTTATAGGTCTTTCTACCGACGGATCACTCAGTCGGTATTACCGGGTATTATCGACGAAATTTTAAGCATTACCGACGAACTCAAATGAATTTTTTTTATAAAAAATCCCGGCAAATGAAATTAATATTCCGTCGATATATGATGTTTGTCCGTCGGTGATACCGACAGACGCGGCCCAACGGTAAATTTTCGCCGATAATGAAGCTGTTTCTAGTAGTGACAACCTCAGTCACAACCTAAAAGGCAATATTGAATCCGTGAAGAACAAAAGCAATTGTCTTCCAAATAATTCTCTAAAGACGCGTCTTCTCTATGTGCTAAAGTCTTGTATTTATAAGCACCCTTGAGAAGATCATCAATCAATCAATCAAACTTTTCCTTGTGCAATCCAATTCCTACAAGGAAACATAAAACACTCACTAGGAAAGAGATATGTTAGTAGGTTTGTCCTAGTCTAAATATATGTCCATAAATAAAAGATATTTACATATATACAATGTCCTATTTCATATAGGAAAGTAAATCTTTGCCAAGGAAGTCACAAAATCAACTTACCAAACTTATCAATTGGTATTGAATTAGGGAAGTCAATATTCCCTAAATTCTCACTCTTTCAGGTTGGGCTTTAAAACTACTAACCCAAAAAAAAGTTGCCCAACACGGGCTGACCCGTATGGGTGTAAGCCAAAACGGGTTTGGGGCGTGTCAAGGCGAGCCATCCCACTATATTCTTTTCGCAATAAAACGACACAATTTTTAAGTGAATATTCTAGAGCTATATCAACCTTGTGGCCTAAATCCGTGAATCATGAATTGAGAGACTTTGAGAATACTAAGAGAAACACTACTAGAAACTTTGTCTTTAGCGACGGAATTATTCCGTCACTATATAGTGGCGGAAATGATGCTACAGCGACAGAATAAATTTGGCGCCGATATTACCGACGGAATTTAATTCCGCCGTTGTATTTCATCGCTAAAAACGAATATTCGTCGAATATTCGTTTCAATACCGCCACTAATTTGGCGCCGAGATTACTGACGGATTTTTCGTCGCTATTCCTTTTCTCAACGGCGGAATTAATCCGTCGGTGGTAAATAAATATTTTTAATTTTTTTAATTTATCACTGATGGAATAATTCTATCGGTCATAAATTAATTTTGTTTTTTATTTTTTTTTTGATTTACCAGCGACGGAATAATTCCGTCGGTGATTATATCATTTAATTTTTATTTTTTTTAATTATTCACCGACGGAATAATTCCGTCGGTGATAAATTAATTTTGTTTTTATTATTTTTAATTATTCACCGATGGAATAATTCCGTCGGTGATAAATTAATTTTGTTTTTAATATTTTTTGATTTATCAGCGACGAAATAATTCTTTCGGTGATAATTTAATTTAATTTTTAATTTTTTTTAAACTAATTAACAAAGTGTAAAATATTATTTCCTAGTCAATAAAAAATTTAAAAAAATAAATATATGGTAGTCCGTCCCTCTTTTCTTCTATATATATACTTTAATTTATTTATTTTTTTCTATCTTTTTTATATACCTTTTTGTAAAAAAAAACCACTAGTTAACAAAGACTAAAATATTATTTCCTAGTGAATAAAAAATTAAAATAAAAGAAAATAAATATAGGGTTTAGCGGTATAAAGTATATGATTTAGGGTTTAGGGGTTGAGGTATATAAGTGTATGAGATTTGAGATTTAGGGTATAGGGTTTAGGGGTTAGGATTAGAGTTTAGGTTTAGGGGCATAAAGTATACTCCCTCTGTCCCAATAAAAGCTTCACTAATTTCCTAAAAGGGCGTCCCGTTAGAAACCTCACCTTTACTAAAATGGCAAAGAATCTTTACTATTTTACCCACTCATTCTCTCTTCTATTTTACTATTACACTCACAACATTTTTCAAATTTACTATTTCCTCCACTCATTCTCTCTCCTATTTTACTATTACACTCACAATATTTTCTTCACCCTTAATTTGCGTGTCGGGCAAAAATGGTGAAGCTATTATCGAAACGGAGGGAGTATGATTTAGGGTTAGGGGTTGGGGTATAAGTATATGATATTTGAGATTTAGGGTTTAGGGGTTAGGGTTAGAGTTTAGGGTTTAGGGGTATAAGTATATGATTTAGGGTTTAGGGATTAGGGTATAAGTATATGAAATTTGAAATTTAGAGTTTAGGGTTTAGGGGTATAAGTATATGATTTAGGGTTTATAATGGTGGTAGTGTGGTAGTAGTGGTAGTGATAGTAGTGGTAGTAGTAGTGGTGATGGTAGTGGTGGTATTGGTAGTAGTAGTGATGGTGGTAGTAGTGGTAGTAGTAATAGTAGTGGTAGTAGTGGTGGTAGTTGCGATAGTAGTGGTAGTAGTGGTGGTGGTAGTAGTGGTAGTAGTGGTAGTAGTGGTGGTGGTAGTGATAGTAGTAGTGGTAGTGATAGTAGTGATGGTAATGGTAGTAGTAGTGGTGGTAGTGGTGGTGGTTGTGGTGGTGGTGGTAGTATATAGTGATAGTAGTGGTGGTAGTAGTAATAGTAGTGGTAGTATAGTAGTAGTGGTGGTATAGTGATGGTGGTAGTGATAGTGATATTAGTGGTGGTGTGGTGGTGGTGGTGGTAGTGATGGTAGTAGTGGTTGTACGTGGTGGTAGTGGTAGTAGCGGCGAAATAATTACGTCGGTGTTAATTTAATTTTTTAAAATTTGTTTAGCTCTATTTTTATTTTATTTTAATTTATGATTTATTTATTTTTCAAAAATAATATTTATTGACTTATATTTATTTTTTTAGAGTAATTTGTTATATTTTATTTAAAATAATTTTCATGTTTTATATAAATAAAAATACTGATCTTAATTAAAATAAAATTAATTAACATCTACCGGCGGAATAATTCTGTCGCTGACGTTATTTAACCAACGGCGAAATTTTCCTTCGGTGAACAGAGCCAAGTCATCAATCCCCGTGATTTCGTAATAACCAGCGGCGGAATATTCCGTCGGTGATAATTAATTCTACGACGGAATTAAATTCCGCCGCTTAAATTAATATCTACCGGCGGAATTATTCCGTCGCTGAGGTTAAATATAAATAGAAATTATCCCTCCCCCAAAATCGTTTACGCCCTAAACTATCTCTCTCCTTAAACTACGACCTCTCCTCTCCTCTCTCTCTCTCTCTCTCTCTCTCTCTTCCCTCACGGTCACATCGCCGCCCTCCACCCTCTCCACACCGCCACGAAGCTTCGCCGTCCACCCTCTCCACCGTCTCGAGCTACTGCCGCCGTCCTCACTCGCACACCTGCCGAAAAAATCACAGCTCCTCCTTCGGTTAATCGCCTCAACTGGTTAGTAATCTCTCTCTCTCTCTCACATCCCTCCTTGCCGTCCCCAATTTGGGATTTTGCTAATGGGTTTTGCCTTAATTTTGATGTTGAAGGTGCCTTTGAATTTTGGACTGAGTTGACCTAATTATCCGTGAGGCCCTTTGCATTTTTGTTTGTTTATGTGTTCTTTTGGTGCATTAGTTAGCTCTAAATTGTGGACTGCCTTAATACTTTCTTGGAGCTTGTTTAGTTATTTGAAACATATTATTGTTATACATTTGAGAAAATATGCATTCTTGCGTGTTCTTTTCACTGTCAAAGATTGATTGTCTCATTTATGTTAGTTCAATCAATTAGGCCATTTATTTCCTCCTACACATCAGATTTATTGATGGAATATTGTGGCCTCTAGATTTCTGGATTTCTAGATTTTCTTTTGGTTGTTATTTATTCTTTAAATTAATGGTAAAATATTGTTATATGTCTGTTGGCTTGCATTTTATGGGTCTGCATAGTTCATATTTGGTCTTAGTTATGGCCATTCGATTTCTGGTTTATGGGATTAGAAAAACGCTCAAACCTCAATTTATATAGGCTTTTGAATTATATGGCACATTATATTTGATTAGCACTACATTCACACGTAAGTTTATAAACTTATTGTCTAACCCTCCCCTATTTTGGTCCATGCTAGCTATGCTCTTCAGTATCACATTACGTAGACTTGTTGTTGAGGTATCTTTGTCAGTTCTACTTCTACTTCTACCCCTTGCATTTGTCTTTTTTCCTTGAAAAAGACATGATGAATCTACGACCCCTAGTATGTAAATTGCATTGTTCTAAACATTTCTCTATGTTTGATCAAGCAGTCAACTATTTACTCTTAATTTGTATTAGATGGTTTGTGTAAAGTCAAAGGGGGAGGGGGTGAATGTCTAAAATTAGGAAGACTTGGATGGAAGTATTGTTAAGGAATTAGACTCCTAATCATTGTCTAAAATTAGGAAGAAAACTCTTTGTAGCACTGCTTATAGGGTATTGTGGTTGGTGGTTAACATCTTAAAATATAAACAAGATGAGAGCCTTTCTCATCCACAGCTATCAAAATTTTTCCATCTTTGACCAAGAAAGACAGAGCAAACAAGTTCTCGACTGTTTGAGCAAAGGATTTTCTGTTTAATAAGAGTTTTTCCAGTTTCACTATTCTCTTCTCTCTAAGGATCTCAAACATCACAGCCATGTTTGTGACAGTGTCTGTTTTCTCTTCACTGGTGTTATACCTTGTTTTTACTTGTGACAGTATAACACCAGTGAAGAGAAAACAGACACTATCACAAACATGGCTGTGATGTTTGAGATCCTTAGAGAGAAGAGGACAGTGAAACTGGAAAAAGTTCTTATTAAACAGAAAATTCTTTGCTCAAACAGTCGAGAACTTGTTTGCTCTGTCTTTCTTGGTCAAAGATGGGATAGGGTTTTGATATTTGTGGATGAGAAAGACTCTCATCTTGTTTATAAATATTAATTCATCATTGTAAAATTATATATTTTAAACAAAGAATTAAATATTAATATTTAAAATTATTCACAATATTAATAATTTAAAAAATATGATAGATGTGTGTGTTAATTCATTATTGTAAAATTATGCATTTTACGGTAATGAATAAAAATTAATGTTACGACGTGACGTTGTGACGGTTGAAACACAAAAGCTTAGAAACCCGTTTAAGAATCTTTAACTTATCATGTTGAGGTCAACATGTAGTCATCGATTCTTAAATTGTCCGTCTGGACAGTCTTGAAATGCACGATTATATGATTTTGTAAATATCATCTTTGTCTATTAAAATTGCTTGAATAGTCGATAGTTGAGATATTTCGGTTGCATTCCTATTGTTCTTTGAGTGTATACTAGACATGGTTGATTACACACTGTCGATTCTAATCGATAGTGTTTGATTGACCTAGTCTACGTCGTGCACTTGGAGACCATGGGGTTATGCTGCCGAAATTTCTTGATTTTCGATTATAAAGCAAGTAGACAAAGTGATATTTGCAATTCATATAATCGTGCATTTCGGGATGGGATAGAAGCCAACCCCAATTCTAAACCTAATTTTAAATATTAACAATTTACAATTATTCACAATATTAATAGTTTAAAAAATGTGATAGATGTGTGTGTTAATTCATTATTGTAAAATTATGCATTTTACGGTAATGAATAAAAATTAATGTTACGGCGTGACGTTGTGACTGTTGAAACACAAAAGCTTAGAAACCCGTTTAAGAATCTTTAACTTATCATGTTGAGGTCAACATGTAGTCATTGATTCTTAAATTGTCCGTCTGGACAGTCTTGAAATGCACGATTATATGATTTTGTAAATATCATCTAAATGAAATGTCTTGTTGCTTTTAAGTTTGTAATTCAAATTTAGGGAATGGTAATACGTTAATTACATCTAAACTGTTAATATATTATGAAATCAAATAATTATTAACATCCCAATTTTGTTTCATCCGTCGATTAGATTGAGTGTACGTATAATATTTAGATTGCAATGCAGGAGTGATATCTGTCAACGATGATCGTAGTTGTATGTACAATCGGAAGTTGCCGAACCAAAAGGGTATCAATCCTGATTTCATAAGAGGGTTGAAGGGGTTTATTGAATTTTCTACATCAAATCCCAGTCACATGAATGGTGATAAGATTAGGTGTCCATATGCCAAGTGTTGTAATACCGAGTTTCTATGCGTGATCGATACTCAGAAACATCTTTTGCGTAACGGGTTTGATGTTGGGTACAAACGGTGGACTCGTCATGGTGAGCAAATGATATTGCGCCCAAATGTTGTGAATAATCCCCCCAGGAATATTCATGTACCTCCTGAACTCGAACCTATTATTCAGGACAATGAAGAACCACCTTTGAATATGGAATATATGGTTAGGGATGCAGCCGGTCCTGAATTCGATTGGTCAGAGAACCAACTCCTGCAGCTAAGAAATTTATTGATGCTATGGACTCTGCAAAAGAGAAGGTCTATCCAGGTTGCGAGATCAGTGTGTTGGAGGCTGTGGCTGAGCTCCTTAACATAAAGGCTGATTGCAATATTAGCCAGTCTGCTTATAATCGTATCATGAAAGCAATTAAGCGGTTGTTATCGAAAGAGAATAAGATGGTTACAAACTTTTATGAGACAAAGAAGTTGGTTGGGCAGATTGGGCTATGTTATGAAAAGATTGATGCGTGTAAGAATGACTGCATGCTATTCTACAAGGAAGATTCACAAAAGACAGAGTGTTCAATTTGTGGAGAAAGTAGATACAAGCCAAATCGGAGGGCTAGTTCAAAACACAAGAAAAACAAACCACATAAGCAGTTGCGTTACATGCCGTTGATTCCAAGATTGCAACGCCTCTACGCGTCTAAATCTACTGCAGAAGCAATGCGTTGGCATAAGGAAAGTTTGCATGAAGAGGGTGTGTTGATTCATCCCAGTGATGGGGAGGCATGGAAACACTTTGATAAGACTTATTCTGACTTTGCGTCTGAAGTAAGAAATATACGGTTATGCATCTGCTCTGATGGTTTCAATCCGTTTGGTCCTGGGGCAAAATCTTACTCTTGTTGGCCGGTTATAGCCACTGTCTACAATCTTCCCCCTGGTTGTGTATGAGTGATCCCTACATGTTCTTGTCGTTATTCATCCCCGGACCAAACAGCCCTGGGAGGAACATTGACGTCTATCTCCGACCTTTGATGGACGAATTGAAACAACTTTGGGAGGATGGGGTCAAAACGTGGGATGCTTTCAAGCGAGAGAATTTCAGCATGAAGGCTGCGTTGATGTGGACAGTTAATGACTTCCCTGCATATGGGATGTTATCGGGTTGGAGCACCCACGGGAAGTTGGCATGTCCGTATTGTATGAGTGACACAAAGTCTTTCACGCTCAAGCACTCTGGAAAACCATGTTGGTTCGATTGCCATAGACAATTTCTTCCGGAGGACCACCCATTCAGGACCCAGAAGAATGCGTTTAAAAAGAACAAGAATGACCATGATGAGCCCCCGATTCGTTTGAGTGGTGACGCGGTCTATAGGGAGGTATCTAGATTGCCCGATCCTCGGTGGGGGAAAAAGTTTTCGAAGAGCAAAATACAAGGGTTTGGGACTTCCCATAACTGGACCAAGAGGAGTATATTTTGGGAGCTGCCATACTGGAAAACAAATCTCATTCGACATAACCTTGACGTGATGCACATTGAGAAGAATGTATTCGATAATGTTTTTAACACGTTGATGGATTTCAAGGCAACAACTAAAGACACAGTCAAAGGTCGAATGGACCTTAAGGAAATCTGTAAGCGGCCGGCCTTAGAGTTGTCTGAGGTCAATGGTAAAACAGTGAAACCGGTGGCTCAATACGTGCTTACAAAGGAAAACAAACACCTCCTCCTGAAATGGCTCAAGGATTTAAAGCTTCCAGATGGTTACGCGTCTAACATTGGTAACTGTGTCAATGTAGAGGAGGGGAAAGTGCAGGGTTTGAAGAGTCATGATTGCCACATTTTGCTGGATAGACTACTTTCGATTGCTCTCAGGGATCTCTTGCCTGACAATATCTGGGTGGCGTTAACAGAGTTAAGTGAGTTTTTCCGAGCGTTAACATCGACCACACTACGTGTTGATCACATGAAAAAGCTTGAGGAGAGCATCGTAGTGACTTTGTGCAAACTTGAGAAGATATTTCCTCCTTCATTCTTTGATTCTATGGAGCATTTACCGGTCCACTTGGCATACGAAGCTAGAGTCGGTGGTCCAGTTCAATACAGATGGATGTATCCATTTGAGAGGTAATTGAATTTATTCTATTTCTAAATAATTTGAGCGTTAACAATATACCTTCTTTAACATTATTTATGTTTTAATCTACAAATGACTTTTAGGTATCTAGGCCAATTGAAAAGGAAGATGAGCAATAGGGCCATGGTCGAGGCCTCAATTTCAGAGGCTGTTATTATAGATGAGATTGTTGCCTTTGTCGGAACATATTTTCATCCTGATGTTGATACGAGATTGACTAGGGTTGGCCGCAATTACGATGGTGGTTGTCCGTCTAATGGAAACATCTCTGTATTTTCATCCCCTGGTCGGTTCCTCGGCAAACGGGTTGGTACGCGTATGTTAACCGCTAAAGAGTTTGCCGCGGTCTCACTCTATGTTCTTCTTAACTGTGACGAGGTTGAGGAATATATCAAGTAAGTCATTGATGTTATGTTTACGCCTCGTCGATTAAATTATGCATGTTTAATTACCTGCATATGAAATGCCTTGTTTAACCCTATTGCAGAATGTTTGAAGATTTAGCTCAGGATTTATCTCCAGAACTCATCGCAATTAGGACAGACAAAGAATTTCCAAACTGGCTAAGGAAATATGTAAATATTTCGTTTCATTCAAATTTATTCTATACACTTTTTTAAACATTCAATCTTAAAATTGTATTAAATTGGTTACATATTGTCTTATAGATAACTGAACATCCGGGTGATGCCAAAGCTGCGAGGTTAAGACATTTAGCAGCAACTCCGTACTTGAACGTTAATTTATACAACGGTTATTTCGTGAATGGCTATGTGTTTCATACCAAAGCTTATGGGGGCTCTAAATTAACGTGGAATAGCGGTGTGAAGCTTAAAGGAAACCTTGATTATTATGGCGTCCTGAAAGAAGTAGTCGAGGTGGAGTATTTGGGTGGAAACAATGTTGTCTTGTTCAATTGTGAGTGGCGAGATGCTGTGCGAGGTGTTAAGAAGCACGCCATATTTGACCTCGTCGATGTAAAGGACTCGTCCAGACATGTTGGCGACGACGTCTTCATCTTAGCATCTCAAGCACAACAGGTATACATGACTCCCTACCCTCGTCGGCGACCCGACGGATGGTGGGCTGTCTGGAAGACCAAGGCTAGAAGCATGATTGACAACCTACCCTCGTCGACAACTACAGAGTCGTCATTAGAAACACCCTATCAAGAGGATGAAATGCCAGTGCCACCTAACGTTTCATCAGCTAATCATCCATTAGATGATGTCACTCATATTCCTCAAAATGTTGATGAACCCGAGGAGGATTTCTTACCAGTGAATTTGCCACCTCCTCTGCCTCGTTCAGGTCATCTCGCGCACATTGAAATTGATGAATCAGAGGAAGAGGAAGAGGAAGAGGAAGAGGACGTCGAACCAGAGTTTGATTCATCAGAGTCCGAAGACGAAGATGAAGAACTTGAGTTTTGTAGTAATTCAGAGTCCAGTGATGATGATGGGGACGAAGATTAATAATAGTTTAAAGTTTTATATGTATTGTGAATGCTTTAGATTATTAGAACTTTAAATTTATTTTAGTGTATTTAGATGTATTGTGAATGCTTTAGATTATTTTAAAGTTTTATATGTATTGTGAATGCTTTAAATTTATTTTAAGAAGATCTGTTAATATATTGTTTTCTATTGTTAAAGTTTTATATTTTAATATTTTTAGTGTATTTAAGATGTATTGTGAATGCTTTAGATTATTTTAAAGTTTTATATGTATTGTTAATGCTTTAAATTTATTTTAAGTAGATCTGTTAATATATTGTTTCCTATTGTTAAAGTTGTATATTTTAATATTTTTAGTGTATTTAGATATGAGTTCTAGTAGAGCGGGCAGGAAGACACGCCCCGTGTACACATCTATTACTGGGACGCAACCGTCCCGATCTGATACCGGTGCTACCGGTGCTGATGATGCCGACCTTACACATAGTAGTACCAGCTCCTCCTCTGGGGCCGATACTACTATGAGTCCTACTCCTGTCGATTCTGAGGGGAGGACGTTTCTCCGGATATCGCCACATTATGCACAGTAAGTAACTCTTCATTAATTTGATATAAGTTGGTTCTTTTGTTTTATATATAATTCATTATTTAAGTTAAAATGTTATTATATAAATATACTTGGCAGGTTTGTAGGTGCATACCCTACCCCCGAGATAAGGATTGGGCAGTATTGGCGGTCTCGGGTCATGCAAGAGTTTTGGCCCAACTGGAAATCATTGCCACGGGAGGAGAAGGAGTATGCTTGGGAGGATTTTAAGGTAATGTGTTAATGGTCTTTATTTAAAACTTAAATGTTAGTTTGTTATTAAAATGTTATAATTAACAATGATTATACTCTTTTAATTTTGTAATGTTATCATCATATGTTGTAGTTGAAATTTACATGGACGCCGCATATCGACGAGGGGATGGTTAAACATATTTTCATGACACAGTGTCAGAAGTTATTTCGGGATCATATTGGTAACATATTTATCTATCCTTAATTAGTTTAATTAACAATGATTATACTCTTTTAATTTTATAATGTTATCATTATATGTTTATGAGATATTCATATTTTTAATAGGTGTCACGAAGTCTAAATTTTATATTAAGCGGCTGGAGAAGGGATTAGCGCCCGAGACACCGACTTGGATGACCGAGGAGGTGTTTCGTAGATTTTGCCAACATTGGTCGTCGGATGGGGCGATAGCGATCTCCCAACAGGCTCGGGCAAATAGAGCGGGCTCCTCAGGATCGGCGACAAAGCATACGATGGGGACAATCAACGTCGCCGAGCATCATATGCGTATGGTATGTATGTTAGTTTAAATGTAGTATATGCATGCTTTGAAATCAGTTTATATACGTATGTTAGTTGGGGAGCCATGTTGATGCTATGAAATCCATGGTTTTAGTGTAAATGTAGTATATGCATGCTTTGAAATCAGTTTATGTACGTATGTTAGCTGGGGAGCCATATTGATGCTATGAAATCCATGGTTTTAATTTAATTGACTTTGAAACCAAACAGGACGCTTGTATGCACGTTGTTGGTGGGTGTTAGTGTAAATGATAAAAAAATACATTGGGTGTTAGTTTAAATGTAGTGTATGCATGCTTTTAAATCAGTTTATGTACGTATGTTAGCTGGGAGCCATGTTGATGCTATGAAATCCATGATTTTAGTGTAAATGTAGTGTATGCATGCTTTGAAATTAGTTTATGTACGTATGTTAGCTGGGGAGCCATGTTGATGCTATGAAATCCATGGTTTTAGTTTAATTGACTTTGAAACCAAACAGGACGGTTGTATGCACGTTGTTGGTGGGTGTTAGTGTAAATGATAAGAAATACATGGGGTGTTAGTTTAAATGTAGTGTATGCGTGCTTTTAAATCAGTTTATGTACGTATGTTAGCTGGGAGCCATGTTGATGCTATGAAATCCATGATTTTAGTGTAAATGTAATGTATGTTTTCTTTTCTGAGATTACCCCTAAATCCTAATGAAAGTAAATATTATACTCACAACTTTAGTGATTAAAGAGAACATATTTTTATCACAAGGATAATATGGGAAGTTAAATGTTGCATTTATACCATTTCAAAATAATAATCTCGCTTCTTTTATTTATAGGAAAATGAACATGGCCCCGATGTCGGTTTTTTGGATGTTTTCGTTAGCACGCATGTTAGAACTCCTACATCCGTCGATCAACCTCCGCAGTGGGTTGATGATCGTTCCGCATTGGCCTTTGTAAGTAAACTATCATTAAATGACTTGATTTTGAATATGTAAATTTATTTATGTACATTGTGTATATGATTATATTTGTTTGTTTTATTTTGACAGAATACATATTAAGCCGCCGTTGTTCCCGAAGGTACTCCTCCCGGCCAGCTCGTTCCATTCGTGCCTGAAGTTTGGCAAGCGATCACCTCAGATGGACATCCAAAGAGAGGAGACCGAGTGTTAGGGATGGGGGATCGCGGGCTGCAATGCCCATCGTCGTCGACCGGCCGTCGCGCGAATGTTTTCAGGCCCGATCCTCAGTATGCTTTGAGGATAGACTCTCTGGAGGCTCAGGTGACTGAGGAGAGACGCATGGCTACGGAGGCTAGGGCACAGCTTGCGGAGGCTCAGGCTCAGGCTGCGGAGGCTCAGGCACAGGTTGCGCAGCATCGGGAGGAGACGGATCGTCGATTTGCGATGTTGATGGCCCAGATGCAGAATCTAGTGCAGCAGGGTAATTTCCAGTCTCTCCACCCCCTCCCCCCCCTAGTTGATTTTGTACTATTTTATACTTTTTTATAATAACATTTATGATATTTATTTGTAATAACATTTGTGATGTCCCCATTCTCCCTCCCCCCGATTTTGGGTACTGGGATGTCCCGATTTCCTGTCTCCTCCCACCCCCGCCCCATCGATTTGGTACTGGGACCCCCTGCCCCCCCCCACACCGATTTTGTACTGTATTTTGATTTTTAGATTTATAGTTTTAGTTGTACCAATTGTTATATCAGGTACAAAAAAATAATATTATGATTGATTTTATCATTATTATTTTTTATTTATTGCATTATTACCGACGAAATTTTTCGTGGTAATTTATTTTATTTTAATTTTTAATTCAGCGACGGAATATTCCGGAATTTTTTCCCAAATAATCCCGTTTTACTTTTTTATTTACGAAAATGACTTACTGTTCAAACTATTTCCCAAAATGTCCTCTTTTTTGAAACTCGCTACACCGTGTAGCGAGTTTGACTAGGGTTGGTCAAAACTCGCTACACCGTGTAGCGAGTTTAGGGTAATTAATTACGGCCGTTGGGAAAATTAATTAGGTCATTTAATTAAACTAAATTCGCTACACCGTGTAGCGAGTTTTGACCAGTCAAACTCGCTACACCGTGTAGCAGTTCAATTTAAAACCCTTACCCCTTCTCAGTTCACGCATTCAACCAAAGAAAAAAAAAAACTTACTCCATTCTCCATAGCCGCCCAGCCAAGGAAGAAAGGAAGAAGAAGAACACTTCGAGCCAAGCCAAGGATTTTGTGAAGAAATTCAACCTTTTTATTAATTGTAAGTTTAAATTTCTATATTAAGTTGAATTTTAGTTTTGATTCCGAATTTATGATTTATTTTTTTAATTCCGAATTTATGTGACTAATTTCTATATTGCCAAGAAGATCTTACATTGCAATTTAGGATTTTTTGGTTGATTTGTTGTTGAAATATTGTTATTCCCATATTTATGTGACTAATTTTTATTTAATTCGAATTTTTTTATTATTTTGGTTGATTTGTTGTTGAAATATTTTTATTCCGAATTTATGATTTTTTTAATTCCGAATTTCTTGACTAATTTTTATTTAATTCTGAATTTTTATTTAGTTTTTTTGGTTGATTTGTTGTTGAAATATTATTATTCCGAATTTATGTGACAAATTTCTATATGCCAAGAATTATTTTTTATTTTTTGTATGATTTTTTTGGTTGATTTGTTGTTGAAATAGTGTTATTCCCATTTATGTGACTAATTTTTTTGATTTTTTATGACATTGCAATTTAGGATTTTATTTTTGGTTGAACTATTGTTAAATATATAGATGTAAATATTATTTACGATGAATTAATTGTGCCCTATACATAGTTTAATTGTTGAGAATAATTAATTGATGCATTCAGATTTTAATTTATTTAATATAAAGATGAGAAAAAATTATTATTTCAAATATTTTAATAATAAAACTAAAAAATCTTGTGCGGAAAACTAATCGAGGATAGATTAGACCGATTGTTATTCCCATTTATATGAACTGTCTATTTATTTTTTATCAAAAAAAAAATAATAGCAAATTTAAAGTAAATTGGGTCATTCATTTTAGAAAATTTTAGAAGGGAGTATATAGCAAATTTGCTCATAATAGAAATAAATAGCAAATTTGAAAAGATTTTTGAATATTTTTTTGGGACGGAGGGAGTACAAAGTTTAACTTGTGTGAGATTATAGGAAATTTGATTACCGAGATAGGAACGTGAGCTTGTCTGAACAAGGTCCAAGTGGATTGTGCCCTAATGACTCTTATATTCCAAACCCTAAACCCTTAAAATATGATTTATTGTTCAAACATTTTATAAAAAAAAAAAAAGACTTCATCCTATTTTTCAAAACCGCATGAGGATTACTCTTGAAGTATTACTTAGTATATAGGCTGGAAACCAAGAACTTCCCCACAGGCACTTCTTGGAAGTGTGGGATAACTTTGGATTACAATGCCACGTACTAGTAATTACAATTTTTGTATTCTTTTATTTATTTTCTTGCCTTATAGAACAATAACCAACCTTGATATTGAAATAAATAGATGGAAGCGTTCATTGATCCCGGCCTATCGATACATCTGCTCGACCCGCCACGCAGACCATAGGGCTAGGTATATTTGGTCCGGTGGCCGGTTTCTAGTCCCCTCGTTTTCGTCATGGTGCCACCTTGCCGCCTGTATTAGCTCCTGTCATATTATTGAGACTGGCAGAGTGTGGATTTAGTGGAGTGCACTACATAGGCCGGATACAGTACGATTTTGCATTGCTGGAGGCCTTGATCGAGAGATGGCGTCAGGAGACCCATACGTTCCATCTCCCGGTTGGTGAGATGACTATCACCCTACGGGATATCGGCATGATTTGCGGGTTGCCGATTGATGGGGATGTCTTTATTCGATGATGGGTTTCCGATGCATATAGACCGGCGGGCCGAGTGTCGGGAGTATTTAGGGTTTGTCCCCGGTGACGGAGATATAGATGGGAGCGATCAAGCTCCGGTGGATTACCGTACGTTTCCCACACTTTGGTGACCTGGATGATGATGCCGATCCGCAGATTGTGGATCGATACGTACGGGCTTATATCTTGCTTGCCTTGGGTTCTACGATCATGCCCGATCGTACGAACAACAAGGTTAAGCTATGTTATCTCCCGCCGCTTAGGGATGTTTCTAGGGTGAGGAGTACATTGGGGGAGTGCGGCGCTTGCTTTCTGTACCGAGAGTTATGTAGTGCGGCGAGACCCTCACACGAGACGATGCGGAGGATTTCTCAACGTTCTACTGTATTTTTATTTCATTTTAATGTTCATTATGTTTTTAAGTTTTATTTCAAATTTGTGGCATTATTACTTAGTTTTTGATATACATTTATTTCATATAGATCTGGGCTTGGGAGAGGTTGACATGTGTGAGGCCGCAGATCCGTTATCGCCTCAGAGAGCAGGACTACGTCATCATGCCCCTCGGATGCATGTATGCATATATCATACTTTATTTTCTCGTCGTTAATGTTTTTATTTTTTTTGAACATAATCTTATAATTATTTTGTTTATGAAATTTCAGGTGGACGCAGGCTTCGCTTGATCTGAGAGAGGTTACTTATAATTATGTTAAGTAGTTTTTTTTAGCGTGATATGGCCCAAACAACAACCTAATAGATGAACAAAACAAAACATTTAGAACAAAAAGGTAAGGATATATTTAGGGAGTGTAATGTTAAGGAAAATATTTCATACCTGAGTAAGTATCAGAACAGCACCTTCACCAATGTCACTTCCGCCCTCAGTTTGCTTAAACACTTTGTCACCTAAGTAAGCTTCAATAGTGTCAGTAGGATCCTTCAAAATCACGTGAAAAGAGCCATTCTCAGTTGGTGTGCACTTCTTGACAACAACCACAACCTAATAGAACAAAAATATTATGACCAATTAATTGTAAATTTCAACCTTAACTATAATTAATGTAAAATATTATACTGTTCCACCCTTTCATGTTGTTTGCATTTCTCCTTGATCATTTTCAACGGATAAAATGTACCCTCTCCGATGAGATAATCCATTCTGAAAGCGAAGCTTTGCCACTGGAATTCATCATCGTCCTCCAGAAGCTCTTCAAGCTTTCTACGTATTGCCTCTTGGGTCGGCGAGCGGGGTCCACGAGAGGCATGAGCTTTTCGGTGTGATGCCGACGCATGGCTAACGTGCTTCACCAGCGGGACCGGAGGTATGATATGACGCGGTGGAGATCTCTCTCGTTCGGTTTGAGGCGGTGGAGACGGTGGAGATTGAAACTCTCGTTCAATTTGAGAGAGATTAGATAGGCGATTGGAGGTTTGGCCAGGGTTGTCTTGGAAGAGGTTTTCGTCCACGATACCAACGGGGTTTTGATGGATCCATTATGAGAGAGATAGATTTAAGAAAGAAAGAAAGAAAGAAAAGGGGAAGCCCCAAGGGAAATTTGAGAAAGGAAGAAGAGAATGGTAAGTTTTGTTGGGACGGACGGAGGGGTTAAGTAGGGGTTTGGAATAAATTGAACTCGCTACACGGTGTAGCGAGTTTGACTTCTGGTCAAAACTCGCTACACGGTGTAGCGAATTTAGTTTAATTAAATGACCTAATTAATTTTCCCAACGGCCGTAATTAATTACCCTAAACTCGCTACACGGTGTAGCGAGTTTTGACCAACCCTAGTCAAACTCGCTACACGGTGTAGCGAGTTTCAAAAAAGAGGACATTCTGGGCAATAGTTTGAACAGTAAGTCATTTTCGTAAATAAAAAAGTAAAACGGGATTATTTGGGAAAAAATTCAATATTCCGCCGGTGAAATAAAAAGTAAAATAAAATAAATTACCTCAGCGACGGAAATTTCCGTCGGTGATTTAATTTAATTAAACCTCACCTTAAATCCTAATAAACCAAAAACATTGTCATTTTCCCTCATTAATTAGAATGTTAATTAGCAAGCTGAAAGCTTCATTTAACCAATCAATACGGAATAAATGAAACAAATTGAAATATGGAGTACTATATATAAAGAAAACATTTTCCTAGATTATCTAACATCATGTAAATTTATCTTGTAAATTTTTAAGAAATAATTTTTACTTATTTGTATATCGCTTATATAATTAAAAATTGCTTTATAAAAAATTGCATTATAATTGTTTTCTAATTTAGAAATATAGAGACTTACTCTATTCATCCCGAAATGATCTTTTGATTATTTTTTTGATGAAGGAATCTTGAGAAATAAATTTATATTAATTTAATTATTCTAATAAATATTTAAAAAAATTATTACTAGGATTTAAAATCTTGTATCAAACGAGCCTCCGCTCTATCAGCTTCCCCAGAAACCAAAAAAGCTAACACGTTTTTTTTTTTTAATTAGCTTAAATGTATTGCTCAAAATACTTTTACATAGACAACGAAAAATGTGACAGTATCACTTCGAATCGAGAGCTAATTTTGGTATATAGAGATAATTGAAAGAGCGACAATTACGTGATCTTAATAATGTTCAATTTTAAAGAAGAAAAGCACAATTAATTAATTTTGTTATAACGTGGATAATTGAAAGAGCGTATTTTGGTATATAGAGATAATTGAAAGAGCCTCCGCTCTCCACATCATCGATTATCAATAACCATAATTTCATTCTATTTTATCAACAATGATGACAAAAATTATATATGATAAATAATCTAGAGTAACTCTTATGAAAAATTAGTTTTTTTCAAAATATTATAAAAAACTAGTTTTCAGAACCGTTCATCACTCTTATTAGTTAGACTTGGTGCTTTAAAACTAGTTTTTTTCTTATGTTACAAAAAAACTAGTTTTTTACAAGATTTTGACTATAATCTATATATTTTAATTATTAATTAAATAATTTTATTAATATTAATATTAATATTATTACTATTAATGTTAATATTATTAATATTATTAATATTAATATTTTGATACATAACATAATAACATAATATGAGGAAGTTACCTAAAGGGCCTTGCCCAGTGGTACCTTGGTGGCGCTTTGAAGGAAGGTCACCTGGTTCGAGCTCAAGAAGTGCTTTGAGCCTTAATTCCTACGCTTGGTTTCGGTCTTTAGGAGTTCCCCAAAGCACATTCGTGCGGTTAAGGAAAGATTATTAGGCTTGTATCCTCATTGTGGGGAGTTCGAATCTTGGCGAGGAAGCTTTGGAGCGGCCCAATCGGTGTTGTAAGAGTGATACGGCAATGTCTCGAGGCTTGGAAGCGGCCAATTGGTGATGTAAGAGTGATGTAAATGCCTTGTAGGAGGCTCCCTTGGGGCTGCGGAGTATAAGGGAATGCTCACACCCTGCATAGGGCACATCCCGCGATTTACCTTCATCAGCATACTGAGGGGTCGATATCTGGTGGTCCAGGATTAGTCCGACAAAGCTGAAAACCTGGATATCAAAAAAAAAAAAAAAAAATAATAATAATAATAATAATATGAGGAAGTCACCAATAATGTTGCTGTCATCCTGCCATATCAGCCACGTCTAAACAAATTTGGCCTGGCTCAAAAGACCAAGACCATGTGAGTGGATCAAACTAAAAGACCTGTACCCAAAAGTTTTTTGGGTGGAACAAATTAGAATCCCTGTCCTCCTGTCCACCTCATTTGTAGACACGGCCAAGTGAAATTTGAAAAGTAGGATATTGAAGTCATTTCGACTTCCTAAATCAAGTCATTTTTTTTAAAGTTCCTGGACCAGTTCCTTTTTCATCTTTATGTTTTAATTTACGGTTAATAATTAATTAGCAATAACTATCTTGATTCCTATTAATTTAACAACTTTTACTATTTTTGTATCACAAATATTCATTCCCCCGAGTTTTCAGAGATTCAGATAGAGAAAGATTTCAAGAAATTAGTTGCTAAGCGATACAGTATTAAAGTATTTGATATAAAATAAAAGTGGCTAAAGGATGGTTTGCCTTCAGCTAATTGCACACCAAGTGTATGGGAGCAGTGGAAAGCACATTGGAGAAGCGAGAAATTTAAGAGAAATTCAGAAATAGCAAAGACTAACAGGAACTCAAAAGAAGGGCAGTTAAGAGATCCTAGATCCGCCACTGCTTTCAACACCCACTTTATCACTCCACATCAACTTCTCTCTCATCCACCTAATTTATCAACTACCTTTCAACTTTTACACCTACAATTGTTTTGTTTATAAAAATTCAACACTCTTCCAACTCATCATCCTATATCCCACCACTTTTATTTTATTTTATATTATATTCTTTATTTTTATGATTAGTAAAATTATTGTTATTATTATCATTTATAATTAAAAAAATACTACACACTTCATTAATTTTGTGGACATGGTTGGTAGGAATATTGATTTTCAAATTGAAAATTATTAGGAATGTTTTAGTTAAAAAGAAAATTTCCTGAATTTTGAGTGTTGAAATGGTTATTATTGGGATTCATTTCACTATAAAGATATTGAAAAATTAAAAAGGATAATTAATAAAGGATAATTAAGAAAATTATATTTAAAAAAGAGGGGTTTTTTTTTCTATGTTCAAATCAAATGAAACAAGTCTCTATTTATAGAGAAAAAAAATTATGAATTTTGGTGTAATTTTGTTTTTAAAAAAATAATTTATTATAAATAATTGAGGTCAAAAAAATCGAATAAAATAAAACTGAAATTCAGCCGGCGAATTAACGAACGCCAGGTGTCCCACTTAAAAAAATAAAAGACTGTGGCAGACTAACAAGTTTGCTTGTTTGGACCCAACCGAAGACTTAAACTACAGGCCTGTACCCAAAAGTTTTTTGGGATGGACACGGCCTAGTGGAATTTAAAGTCATTTCGACTTCCTAAATCATGTCATCTTTTTTAAAGTTCTTGGATCAGTTCCTTGTTCATCTTTATGTTTTAATTTACGTTTAATAATTAATTAGCAATAACTATCTTGATTCCTATTAATTTAACTATTTTTACTAATTTTGTATCATAAATATTCATGTCCCGAATTCTCAGAGATTCAGATAGGGAAGGATTTCAAGAAATTAGTTGATAAACGATACAGTGGTTAAGTATTTGATATAAAACAAAAGTGACTAAATGATGATTTGCCTTCAGCTAATTGCACGCCAAGTGTATGGGAGCAGTGGAAAGCACATTGAATAAGTGAGAAATTTAAGAGAAATTCAGAAATAGCAAAAATTAACAGGAAAGTAAAGAAAAATCTAACAACATAGTACAAATAATGGTGGGAAATTTCTATTCCCACAACTTCAATTCTATATACACTACTTTTTTAATGTTTTTCGTGAATTGAGAAAAAAAAATATCAAAAAGTAATTTCACATTTATGGGTACTACTATTTGCACATTTTTTTTATTAAAATAATGTACAAATAACGTAGATATCCTAAACTAACATTGTTAATTGTGAAAAGTTATCATTAATCAATAATGAAGCTTTTTCTTTATTTTTTTTAGCCTTTAACTTTTTCAACCTAATCTTCTAAAAAGTAGTAGTAATAATTATATTGTTCCCTATATATATACTAGTCTTTTAGGTATAAAAATTGGAGTTTAATTCATTATTTTATTGTTTGAATATATTTTATAGTTTATATTATATATTTATCTAAATAATTTTATTATTTTTTTAGACTTACATATATTGAAATTTTAATTTTTAAGGTAATTTTAATAAGTTTTTTTTCTTATTTTAATAAAAAAAAATTATGCAAAATGTGTCCAAATTAAATAATTTACATTCATTAATATTTAAAATTAAAGAAATTAAAAATTCATTTTGATGCCGCAAGAAACGGGTTGAATCAGCCTCCGTCCAGCAATCAAGACTGATCTCCTAGCTTTTGACGTGAAACACAGAACCCACGACTAGCTGAAATGGTCTTCGGCTTAGACCCTCGAGCGTGAGAGTAAGTATGGTGTTTAGAGCTAATAAATTATAATGAACAAGAGATATTCAGAATAACAAATAGCAATTACATTTAAATCGTTGATGTTGTAAGGTATTTATAGGCTTCAATATGAGTTATAGTTGTAGTAGGATTGCCCGAAATCCCTAGAATCACGGATCAGATCGTGGATACAATCGTGTACGTAAATGATTCCTGATTTGTAGGAATACTGTTATAGAAAGAATTATAGGCACGTTATGACTCTGTAGGTCGACGTACGCCTTGTAGGTCGAGGTCGCCTGCTTGGGTCTAGGTTGACCTGACTGAATGACATAGCCGGATGATACCCGTATAAGATATGGATCGTATGTTGTACAAAGCTAGGTCGGGACCAAGGAGGTCGGACAATGAGCTAGGTCGACTGATTTTTTATGCTGGGTCGTGGGCCTTTATAATAATTGGGTCGACCCACTAAGGATATGGTGGCAATAATGTCTTGAATAACTGGGCTTCGTTTGCTGGGCCTAGCCAGTCACTTTTATTCCGTTCAGTGACCCCCAACTTTCTAAGTTGACTTTGTCGACTAGGAAGTTATGAAAATTTTGTTGTAAAATATCCCCATAGGTCATAGATAGATGCTCGAATTGCTAGGTGGTCGACTAGGATGACGTGGCTCAATCTCGACCATTAACTGTTTTGACGGCCAGATCTCTTGAAGCGCCAAAATTTCGTAATGATTACCCCGTTTGACGCTTGGACAACTGCTTGGAAAACAGTGTTGACATTAATTGTGGGGAATAACCGTTATATCCCCTAACCCCTTCCAATTCAGGTACGGATTAGAACCAGGTATAAAAGAAAAAATCTTTTCCTTTTTGGTTTTTTACAAACCCCCAAATCTTAAGCAAGCAGCAAGAACAAAGGCAAGATCGGATTGTTGATTTCCCAGGCGCATTCAAGCTCTTCGGTTTGTCTTCGAAACCCTTTTCCACCAATTTAACCAAGGTACCCCTCTATTCCTTCGCTTTTAGGTTTAATTTCCGCTTTCTCTTTCAACTCCATCATGGCTAGGACCTTCAGTTGTGAACTATGGGCTTGGTATGGGTACTGTAGTGTTAACCGCAGGGTATATAAGCTCGTAGGCAGGGTATGAAAGGAGATGACCAAGGAATGTGCTTCTATCTCCCTCAACTTTCTAAGAAAACTGAATTTACGAGATCTTGACTGCTTTTTGAATTGTGCAGTGAACATTTATAGCTCAAGTTCGTAACCAAAATCATCATCTTCTATAGATGTGCACGGTAATAATTCAAGCTTTCTACAAAACTTATCGATTGAATCAAGTAGGATATGACGACCTTTATTGAAATATATTACATGTTCATGTGCGCATGAAAGCCCATGGCTTGTACGCAAATGACATCCACAATTTTCTGAATAAAATCCAACATCTTTAGACCGCTCAAATTCCTTGAATATTATTTCAAGGGCATAAATTTAAACGAAACCACGCAATTCTCGAAAGACTGATGTGTTAAACCGTCTTAGAACGAGAATTTTGCTCTCTTCAAGACTTGCTCTGATAGATGTGACTTACGGATAAGTTAAGTTCTCAGTTGTTTGCTCGCCGGAGTTGGTGGTCGCCTGAGTTGGTGCTCGCCGAAGTTAATCCTGATTTTAGGAGTTTAGTTGACAACTGAGAACTTACTGATAAGTTAAGTTCTCATTTGTTTGATCGCCGGAGAGGTCAACGGAGTTGGTGGTCGCCGGAGTTAATCGTGTTCTTATTAGTTTATTTGACAACTGAGAATTTACTGATAAGTTAAGTTCTCAGTTGTTTGGTAGCCGAAGAGGTCGCCGACCTAAAAATAATAATTAAAAAAATCGTCGGAGTTGATGGTTGTCGGAGTTGTTGACTAGAGAAGATGGGGAGGGAGTTACCTAAGGCGATGGTGGTTGGAAAGAAAATAAATTAATAAAAACGGTGGATTTAGTAAAATGATGGGAGGGTGAATTTAGTAAAATGATTGGAGAAGATGGGGAGGGGGTTACCTAATGAATACTCCCTCAGTCTCACTCAAAAATGCACAAATTTCATTTTGAGTGTCTCTTTTAAAAAGACACAATCTCAAAATAGTTTTTTTTTAATAATTATTTTATTCATGAGACCCACTTGTCATACTCACAATAACTATTCATTCACTATCGTCAACCCCACTTTCTCTCTTCTATCTTACTTTTCATACTCACAACAACTATTCCACCATACACTTTTCTTAATTTTCGCGCAAAACCAATTTTATTTTATGCTTTTTCGAACGGGAGTTTATGTTTTTACGAATGGGACCAGAGTCGGACGGAGAATGAGACCAGAGTCGGACGGAGAGAGTAAGAGCAAAAGACAAAGTCAACGTCTTCTCAAACCAAATTACTAGGAAGGTTGGTTTGAATAAATTTTGAACATATTAATGTACTAGATTGACTCCCGTGCGATGCATGGGGCGTTACTATATATTCAAAAGACAAAAATTGAACTAAAATAAATCAAAAAATCAATTCGTTTATACATTATGAAATATTTCCTTAAAGACTACATTGTTAGTACATAACAATTAGAAAACAATAAAATAGGAATAAAACAAAAATCATAAGGAATATGCATTTCTCTATATACAATTCTGTAGTATTTTATCATTTAAAAAAGTAAATATAACACATGAACATGTTTATCACATACGAAATAAGTTATTGAAATTAGTAAAAAAAGGTGAAGATTGGAAATCTAGTTAAAGTAAGGTGATATTTTATTTCTTTTTGATAAAAAGAAATTTTTAAATAAAAATCAAAGATTTGTTCATACCAAAAGGATAGTACAGTTATCTAATAAAAATTAATATCATTCTTTTTCAAGTGGAAACTTTCGATTAACTCATGCTCGTACATCTAAAAAATTATGTCATATTTATTTACATTAACTCATCATAAACATAATTGTGATATTTATTTTCAATGTAACTTATTTAATTTTTAGGAGAAAAATAAAAATCCTAAAAATACTAACAATTTCGTTAAATGAAAAGAAATTTTCCCAAACCCCCCACTTCCTCATCAAACTCAACCCACTTCTTCCTCTCCATATTTTAAAATACAAATTTATACTATCTTTATTTCTTATTATATTGACTTACACTTCAATCAAAATTTTAAAAATGATGGCCATCTTTCTCGATATTCGTCTTTATAAATACACAATATTTTGAGACGAATAGAAAAATCGACAAATTTATTAATACTTTATTTACTATGCTTCAAAGATTTAAAAAAATAAAAAAAAAATTGTTTGATATATCGAACTAAAATAAACACAATAACCATATTATCCCATCTCACTTATTAAATAGAAACCAAAACTCACATTCATTACAATCCCCCATATATATATATATATAAATTATTATTATATTAAATAACAATATATACTTTATAAATACACAATTGTTTTGTTTATAAAAATTCAACACCATTCCAACTCATCATCCTATACCCCACCACTTTTATTTTATTTTATATTCTTTAATAGAAACCAAAACCCACATTTATTTTATTTTATATTCTTTATATATAGATATATATATATATAAATTATTATTATATTAAATAACCATATATATTATCATTTATAATTAAAAATAAATACTTCACACTTATTAAATTTTTACTAAAAAGATATTGAAAAAAAACGAAAATTAACAAAAGATAATTAAGAAATTTATATTTTTTATCTGTCCAAATCAAATGAAAGAAGTCTCTATTTAAAGAGAAAAAAATTTATGAATTTTGGTGTAAAAAAAGTTTAAAAAATTAATTTATTATAAAATAATCGAGGGTAAAGAAATATGATGTTAAAAAAATCCAAAATTCAGCCAGCCAATCAAAGAGCGACACGTGGCAAAATTCTTAAAAAATAAAAGAAAAAAAAACCTGCATAAACGCACCGTTGTCGGCGCGTGAAGTACACGCGCCAGAGAAATGTCGAAATTGCCCTTCCACATACGGATGACACGTATCCAATGTTAACAAAAAAAAAATCCTAATGCATTCACGCGCCTCTTTAGGCCCGTGTAATTCTGACTCTCATAATTTTAACCAATAAAAAAATAAGAAACAAAATAAATCATTTACTATCCACTTTATTTGGATAATTGTTCATAAAAGTAATTTATTTCATTTCATAAAAATTGAGATTATAACTCATTTAGTTACTTGATATTTTGTTCTAATGTGTTTTACTGTGTGTGCACATGTGTATGTTTAACATGATGTACAAATCTTCTTAAATAAGCTACTCATTTTTAGTAATCTTTTTGCCCTCCATAGATTTTCAATCCTAACCGAGTAACTACAAATGTGCTCTCGTTTATTTTATAACTTAAGCAAGTCTTTTTATATAGAGAAAGAGATAGCGATTTATAACTAATTATTTTATGCTTATTGCTAAAACTATATTATATTGACTTCTAATATGAGTTTTAAATTAATGAAAAAATTAAAGCAAGAAACTAATATGAGTTTTAAGTTCTACATAAAAAAGAGTAAATAAGACAAAAAAAAAAATACTATTCTCCAATATATATATGTGTATACTCCGTATATATATATATTGAAAATTTTGACTAAAAAGAAATTGAAAAATTAGCAAAGCATAATTAAGAAATTTATATTTAAAGAAGAGGGATTTTTTTTTGGTCAACATCAAATGAAAGAAGTCTTTATTTATAAAGATTTTTTTTTATGAATTTTGGTGTAAATTTTTTTTAAAAAATAATTAATTTAGTACAAAATAATTTATTTTTTTAATTACTAAAATTATTATTATTATTATCATTTATAATTAAAAAAATACTTCACACTTAATTAATTTCACTAAAAAGAAATTGAAAATTTAGCAAATGATTTCTTTTCTGTGTCCAAATCAAATGAAAGAAGTTTATATATAGATTTTGAGCTAGCTAGCTAGCAAGTATCTCGAGAAAGTCCATTTAATTTGCAGAGCCTGCAAATGGCGACCTTCCCCATTCCTCAGCAACCTTCCACACAATCCCAACCCAACTCCAACTTCATCTTCCAAGGCGACCATTACAATCCAAATATCTCCGTTGAACCACCTCAATCTGCTCAAGGTAATATACAAAATTATCCAGCTATATGCATGTGTGTGTGAGTCACTAACCAACGAGCGGTTTCTCCTGTTGTTGGCTTCGTACCAAAATTGCTTCTTAAATATCGACGAAATTCAATTGTTTTGATTAAAACTCATCAATATGACGTTACTTTTGTATGTGTTAATTTTGACTGTTGATCTACAATGATATTTGAAATTATAAAATTTGTATGTGACATAGTTAAGAAAATGAGAAATCTCGTAAATTTCGGATTGGCTCGGATGCCATTATTAGAAGTGCCACTAATATTGGCCTAGGATTTGCAAGAACAAACAATTTTATGATCCAAATGTATGCTATCACTAGTAGTGCCACTAATATTGACACTAGGGCTCCGTTTGTCATTTGTTTGGGGAAAACATTTTCGAAAGTCAACGAAAAATATTTTTCGGAGTCAATGGAAAATGAACTAGATTTTTAAGAAAAATGACTTTCTTACCTTTACCAAAGAAAGTTGATTTTCGAAAAACATTTTTCTTTGTTTTTATTAATTTTACCTTTAGAAAGTTACTTTAATAAAACTATCAAACATCGGAAAATGTTTTCCGAAAAATATTTTCTTAAGATTTACCAAACATCGAAAAATATTTTGCGAAAAACATTTTCATTTTTAAAAATATTTTTCAAGAAATCATTTTTTGGAGGTATTTTTCCGTGAAACAAGCCAGGAGCCTAATGTTTGTAATTGATGCATCGTAAATATCAGTCATTTTGTTAAAGATGTTCCGAAGCAAGGAAGTGAAAAGAGAAATCGAATTTTAACTCTCATCGAAAAAGAAAATGAAACTTTGCAGCACAACTTTACCAAATCCCTAAACCTAAACGTGTCCTTTGAAATTGTGCAGAAGAAGGAAGAGGAACAACAACTGTGCCAAACCTAAGTTACTATCTCCCTTTATACCAAGCTGCAAGAGATGGCGACTGGAAAAAAGGAAAACAATTCATCGACGAAAATCCCGATTCAGTGACAGCAGTCATATCGATCCATGGCGCGACGGCGCTTCACATCGCCGCCAGCTACGGCCGATCGGAGTTCGTGGAGAAAATCGTGAAACTCATGCCATCTGATGCGCTTGAAATGCGAGACGGCAGTGGTTGCACGGCGCTGCACTGTATTGCGGTGAGGGGAACTGTGAAAGCCGCCACGGCGTTGGTGGAGAGAAGCCCTTACTTGGCGGAGATGGTGAATGATAAGAACGATACGCCGCTGTACCACAGTGTGCGACGATGCCGCTTGTGTCGGCGACGGAGAGGGAGATGGTGTGGTACCTTTGTTACGTGACGAGAGATGTGTGCCCTTCGTTTTGTTTCTCCGGTGGTGGAGCTCCGAACTTGATCGTAAAGCTAATTGCCGCCGGTCACTTAGGTAAGGCCCTAAATCAAACTACTCAACTACTCTAAAAATTATCGTTGAGCAACTTTTTTTTTTCTGCAAAATCGTTCTATATACAAATTTGTGCTTACTCTCTCCCGGTTTTAGCTACCTGGAGAGAGAAACACAATAGTTAGGAACTTAGGAGCCATTACAGTTGCTTGATTGCATAGCGGTAAGATTTGCATTAACCGCCCAAAGCAATTTGCACAATTTGGCTAGAGGAAAATGTGGCCGCATAGGCCACCGCGGGACATTTTGAAATTTGGTTCTCTGATTCATAAAACTTAGGGTTTTTGTTATACAAAAGCCCTTTCTTTTCATGAGGTTACGACTTGAAATTACCTGATTACCCTTCAAAAGTCCTAGCCATTTATCTCCAAATCAAGGGATGAGTCTTGGGCTCTTCGGACAGCTGTGTAGTTCGTCTCTAATCCAGAATCACAAGATGGTCAATAAGACATGCACATTTGTACTTTTAGTCTACTATTAAGTGGACCATACCAATCCCACATCGATAAAAAGTCGGGTGGTCGGGTCCAGTTATTGGTTTCATAAAGGCATCACTGCAGGCTCCACCCTAAAGAAAAACTCATGGTCTTTGACAATATTGAGGGACAGTATTCCCTATCAAAGCATTAATATAAAAGTCACCTAATTGACATTTTTTTCTCTTACTCTCCTCCATCAAATGAAAATTGCTTTTATTTGACATAAGCTTCTTTAGCCTCATAAATACAACTCAATACTGCGTCTTTTCCATCCAAGAATAAAAGCATTTTTTATCATTGATCCATTTTTAGCTCTATGATATGATGTGAATACTTATAGCTTGACGTGTTCGTATCTCATTACAGTCCTTTATTTTACTCCCCTAATGATCGTGTACATTTAAATTTCACAGATATTTGCTTGAATCTCTTTAAAAGGTATCCTGGGTGGCAACTTCCGCTATCGGGGAAAAAGGCGGTGATTTGATTATAGGCCTTTGTGCGGCTACTTGAGAATTCCCGAGTGGGAATACACTTAGCTTCTTTGAAAACTTCATCTACAAAAGTTAGTCATCCCTTCCTTATTTATAGTATAAATCACACCTTACGTGAACGATCTACTATGAACAGGTACCAAAAACGCCAAATTTTCCATTTTGCCCTCACTAAGTTGTCCTTTTCCCATTTTGCCCTTTAAAAAAATTTTTTTTTTAAAAATTTAAAAAAAAAAAAAAAAGGTGTCCTCAGACACGTGATTTTACTAGTTTAGTATATAGCATGATCATATAATAACCGGTTACGAATGATTTCCAAGAATATAATATAACAAAAGAAGCGAATAAACTCAAATACGAAGTTTTAAAAAATATCAATACGAAATACTAAAGAATAATCAAATCACATATATAGTATATAGCGTGATCATATAAGCGGTCCAACGACCTCAATAAACACTAAAACCCACCAAGGGTACGAAAAGGCCACAGAGAGCACTAAAGTCCCCGAAAAGCACAAATGGCTCACAAAGAGCCCCCAAAACTAAGTAGTGTATCTGGAACACCCCACTACCAATCCTCAGTAGTAAAATGCCTTAATAGGCCAAATCAAAATACCCCGTCACTACGGGTTGTTTAACTTAATATCATCATGCATAGAACGAAAGGATAACGATTTAACGATTGCAACTTAAGAAACAAAAAGTGAAAACGAATCACAAAATAAGTTTTCTCTAGCGAATACAATAATATGAAAATCAATAGTATGAAATGAATGAAAACAATTTAATTTCCCCAAGGCCAACAACGTAGGATTTGTTTGAAAGATGTAAGTTCGAAGGAGACAAAGCAAATGCAAACCGAGGTTAGCTTAACATTTCGAAAACGGTAATTTTCAAGAAAATATAGGAATCCTAACCAAGGGAGTCAAGAAATCAATAAACCTAAGGACGTATAATCACTTACCTCAATTACGCAACTTTAAGGAAAACTTGAATTAGTACAAGTCGCCTAAGCTCGTTTCCCAAAATCTAAAATCAAATATAAAGTATTACTATCTATTTTATTAATCTCTTTTACTAAATTAAAAGTTTAGAATGATGTTCATTAATAGTTAAGGGTTAATTTATAATTTCCCAATCTCGAAGGTTCCCATAAATAATTATAGACTTAGGGTGGGGTCAAATTGAAATTTTCAGAATGTTAAGGTCGCTTAATGCTAACTTTCAAAAGTTATAAACTGATTAAACAAATTTTAGTCAAGTTTAATAACGAAAACTATAATAAAGTATAAGGGTGTAAATTGAAACTTGTTAAAGTATTTTTTTTTCTGTTTAAATCAAAGGGAGTATTACGTAAATAAACGGAGTACTTACCTTAAAAGTTGTCTAAGCCCTTTATAATCTTCTAAGGCTTCTCACTCGACCTTTCTTCCTTCCACAACATAGACTTTCGCCCACACACTCTCTCACTTTTGTCAACGTATCATCGAAATTTTTTGAATGAGAAACCCATACCCAAGGATCCTATTTATACTAGAGGGACATATTAATTACAAGGTAAATACTTTCACCCTATAGTGAGAATGTGAAGGGGGTTCATGACACTAATTAATTTCATCCATTATCTTATCTATGCATTGAATTATCCAAAGTAATTAAATAATTATATTTCTCATTATTAACTATTTATAATTATTATTTATTTTCTGGTTATTACATACTTACCCCCTTAAAAGAAGTTTGATCCCCAAACATAACGTACCTGATCAAACAAAAAGCTCGGGATACTTGTCTCGCTTTCGAGTTCCCACGTCCCTTCTCTTTCAGAATGGTTACTCCACTGTACTTTGACATAGGGAATGACACGCCTTCTTAGAACTTGTTCTTTCTTGTCCACTACACGAATAGGATGCTCCTCATAGCTAAAATCTTCTTGAATCTTCAATGGTTCATACTAAATCACATGATTAGAGTCCGACACATACTTCCTTAGCATCGAGACATGGAAAACGTTATGAACTCTAGACAACATGGGAGGCAAGGCAAGTTTATACGTCATTTCACCAACACGTTCCAAAATCTCAAAGGGTCCAATAAAACGAGGACTAAGTTTACCTCGTATGCCAAATCTCATAATCCCTTGGTTGGAGATACCTTAAAAACACATGATCTCAGACCTTAAATTCAAGTTCACGATGGCGATTATCTGCGTAAGACTTGTCTACTTTGTCTTTGCAAGCAACCTTCTTCTAATTACTTGAATCTTCTCCACGGTGACTTGAACAACCTCGGGCCACTAGTAATCGTCTTTCCCCCACTTCATCCCAACAATTTGGAGGCCGACACTTGCGACCATAAAAGAGCTTCGTAGGGCGCCATCTCTATACTTGCATGAAAATTTGTTATAAGTAAACTCGACCAAAGGCAAATGATCATCCCAACTTCCCTTCCAATCTAGTGTACAAGCCACTAAGCATGTCCTCCAAAGTCTGAATTGTTCTTTCAGATTGCCCATCGATTGTGGGTAAAAAGCCGTACTTATGCTCAAATTCGTACCCCAGCTCGTTGCGAGGCCTTTCCAAAACTTGGATGTAAACTTCATATCTCGATCCGACACAATTGATCTTGGTACTTCATGCAATCTTACAATCTCTCTTATATAAAGCTTTGCCAATATTTCAATAAAGTCGGTTACTCGAGCAGCAAGGAAATGGGCGGACTTGGTCAATCTATCAACAATGACCCCGAATGGCGTTGTACCCCTTGGTTCTTGGCAACCCGGTGACAAAATCCATAGTGATATGTTCCCACTTCCACTCGGGTATAGGTAAAGGCGTAACAATGCCGGGTTTACGGTGTTCAATTTTAACTTGTTGACAAACTAAACATCGAGAAACAAATTGCTATTTCTCTCTTGATATTGTTCCACCAAAATGTATCTCGCATGTTCCGGTACATCTTCGTACTTTCAGGGTAAACCGCAAACTTTGAACAATGAGCCGCCTCCAAGATTTCTTGTCTAAGCTTAGCATCCGATGGCACACATATCCTTGAGCCATAGCGGAGAATGCCTTCCTTATCAAGGCGGAACTCTGACTTCTCCCCTTCATTCAAATTCTTCAATATTTCCATCAACTCTTCATCGTCAGCTTGTGTCTCCCTAACCTTCTCCATCAAACTCGGAATAATGCTCAAATGTGCTAAGTATCCCTAATCACCTCGAACTTTGACTTCCATAGAAAAGGGTTCAAATTCATTCAAACCATAACTTCCCGGCTTCCAAAAGAGATGCCAAAATCCCTTTATGTTTACGACTCAAAGCATCGGCGACGGCGTGGCTTTTCATGGATGATACAAAATTGTACAATCATAGTCCTTAAGCAACTCTAGCCACCTCCTCTGCCTCATATTCAACTCCTTCTGAGTGAAAATATATTTAAGGCTTTTATGGTCGGTGTAAATTTCACATGACTCACCATACAAATAACGTCTCCAAATTTTTAGAGCAAAGACAACATCAGCCAACTCCAAATCGTGAGTATGATAATTCTTCTCATAATTCTTCAACAACCTTGATGCGTAAGAAATTACCTTTCCATTTTGCACTAATACACATCCAAGACCACTTAATGAAGCATCACTATAGACAACAAAACTTCTCGTTCCGTGGCAAGGTTAAGATTGGTGCGGGCACTAGCCGCCTTTTTAACTCTTGGAATCTAGCTTCACAATCATCCGTCCACAAATTTTATGTTCTTCTGCATCAACCTTGTCATGGGTGTAGCAATTTTAGAGAAACCTTCCACAAAACGACGGTAATAGCCTGCCAACCCTAGAAAACTCCTCACCTCCGTGACAGTGGTCGGCCGCTCCCGTCCATACGGCTTCAATCTTTGCAGGGTCCACAGAAATGCCTTTTTTGGATACCACATGCCCCAAAAAGGTAACCTTCTCTAACCAGAACTCGTACTTCTTGAACTTTGCATACAACTTCTTACGCAGAATCTTAAGAACCAATCTCAGACGCTCTTCACGTTCCTCCCTCGTCTTGGAGTATATTAGTATGTCATCAATGAATACAATAACACACCGATCCAAAAACTCCTTAAATACTCTATTCATCGAGTCCATGAAAACAGCGGGGGCATTAGTTAACCCAAACGGCATCACCAAAAACTTCATGGTGACCGTATCGGGTTCTAAATGCCGATTTTAGCAACATCCTCGTCCTTTACCTTCGTGGTGATACCCAAAACGAAGGTCTATCTTGGAAAAATAGCATGCTCCTTGCAGCTGATCAAACAAATCGTTAATTCTCGGTAGTGGGTACTTATTTCTCACAGTGGCCCGATTCAACTCTCGGTAATCAATACACAATCTCATTGATCCATCTTTCTTCTTGACAAACAATACCGGAGCACCCCAAGGGTATGTACTTGGACGAATAAATCCACTTGTCCAACGGCTCTTGTAGTTTCTCCTTAAGCTCCTTAAGTTCGGTAGGGGCCATGCGGTACGGAGTTTTGAGATAGGCCGATGCTCGGGTACCAACTCTATAAAGAACTCTATTTCTCTGGAGGAAGGCCGAGGCAAGTCCTCGGGAAACTCCTTAACAACGGGAAGCGTTTCCAAAGCAACACCCTCTTTCTTGTGATTGAGGATACTAGCAATGAATCCTTGACAACCCTTCCCCAAGAGCTTTCGCGCCTTTAAAGCAGAGATAGTCTTTGGTGTAGTCACATGCTTAGAACCTTTGAACTTAAATTCTGGCTCTCCTTAACTCCGAAAGTCACTTCCTTGTTAAAGCAATTTACCTTAGCATGATAGGCTGCTAACCAATCCATACCCAACATTACATCAAAATCTTGGATGTCCATGATAAGATCTGCGCTTAACTCCTTATTCCACAAGTGCATAGGACAAGCTTTAAGAATGGAAGTTACATGAGCAGGACTTTTTCATAGATCAATGATTAATTCATAGTCTAGTTTTTAGTGACAATTTCAATTGATGAGCAAAACGCGAAGATATTATGGAATGTGTGGCACCAGGGTCTAATAAAGTATATGCATTGCAAAAACAAACTTGAATGGTACCTGCCACCACATCATTAGAAGCTCCAGCATCCCTAGCCGTCATGAAAAAGACTCTTCCTTCTTTGCTTAGTCTTCTCTTTATCATCTTCTTTCTTTGCGTATCTCTCTTTTTAAAGGCTCACGGGCAGGTCCTTTATACGGTGGCCCACCTTTCCACAATTAAAACAAGCACATGTAGTACGATAACATGCTTTGGTCATATGCTTACCCCCACAAGTACGGCACACTACATTGCTCTCATTAGTCGATTGATTCTTGTTTGGTGAAAACTCCATTGATTGCGGTTATTTTCGGTTTGCCCTCTTTTTGCCATTGTTGCTACCTTGGTGGCTGGACTGACCACGAGCTCGAGTTGAGTTATCATCAGGTCCTCTCTTCTTTTCATCCTTCTTCCTCCTGAACTCCATCGATTCTTGCTCCACAACCCGGGCCCTATCCAACACTTCAGCATAAGTTGGGAGCTTCAAGCCAGTTAAACGATATGCAATTCGCGAGTTCGACCCTGCTTTCAAACTCCGGGCCCTTTGACTCTCATTCTCGAAAATGCTAAAGCGTAGCGTGAGTTCAATAAATTTGGTATCATACTCATCCACGGACATCTCTCCTTGCACAGGTCTAAGAACTCAAACAATTTCCTTTCACGTACCGCGGGAGGAAATACTTGTTGTTGAATGCCTCAGCAAACATATCCCAAGTATACACCTCAATCCCTTCCTATTCGATTCGGCGCTTTTCAGCTTTCCACCGTTGGTCTGCTTCACCTTCTAGTACAAAGGTGGCAAATGTCACTCTTTGCGCATCAATGCACTCCATCATTTCAAATATTTTCTCCATGTTCTCTATCCAATGTTCGGTCTAATTGTACCGGAGTGCACCGAGAAAAAGATTTCGGATAAGTTTCTTGAAATTCAATAATGGGTTGGTGCCTTGTGGTGCTAAAGGTGGAGTTTGTACTTGAGCCGCTTCCCCGTTCCGTAACGATAGCTTGAGTCAAACCTTGTAGAATATTTGCCCAAGCATTGCTTAGGGTTGATTTAGCTTCATCATTCGCCCCTGGCCCTTGAGCAACACGACCAGAGCGACGCCTCCTTCCAACCCAATTTCTTCCAAGCATTATTATCTAATAAATCAAATCTCAAGTTAGTTAAGTTCAAACTAACGAGTAACTAAAATATTAATTTTATGAAAGGGCATGACTAATTTCATGCGAGATAGGTTCTCTCTTGATGCTAAGTCAAGGTTCTTCTAATCATCACTTTAGTTGTAAAACCTCGGGACCTAAAACCTAAGATCGATACCATTTGTAACGACCCGAGTTCGAAGCCCGGCCGCTACGTAGGCACCACACATTGACCCGCGATGGCTCCTCAATTGGGTCAACCACAGCCCATCATATGCCTCCAAAAGTCCAATGAATGATTTGATGCTTAGTAGTAGTGTATGAGCCTTCTTTATATCACACTAAATTTTCACATTTTTTCGATGTGGGATGGGGGATATCACATCTCCCCACTCAAACCCTTGTCGTCCTGGCAAGGTCAATCAATACCTATATCGTACCCAGGGCTAGCTCGCAAGCCTTAAGGCCGAGGTTACGCTCACGATACCACTGCTGTAACGCCCCCAAACCCGGTCCTATTTCAGGATCCAAATTTTAGATGCATTACTTATCTTACAAAAACTAATCTCAAATAATAACCTCGAGATTTATTATAAAATAATTTCTTCACAGTAAATTTATTCATCCCTATTAGTCTAGGGTTACAACACCTGTGATAAAATAGATTTATTACAAATATTCTTAATAACTAATCTTCAACTTTCAATAGTTTACCCTAGTCTTCGTCCAGGCAGTCTACAGCTTTTGGAAGGTAGAGAAGAAAAGGAAGGGGTGAGCGAACAATGCTCGGACAAGATCTTATACGGACCTCTTCGGGTACTAAGAAGAGGTGATCGCAAAATAATAACCGGTTACGAATGATTTCCAAGAATATAATATAACAAAAGAAGCGAATAAACTCAAATACGAAGTTTTAACAAATATCAATACGAAATACTAAACGAATAATCAAATCACATATATAGTATATAGCATGATCATATAAGCATCCAACGACCTCAATAAACACTAAAACCCACAGAGAGCACTAAAGCCCACGAAGAGCACAAATGTCTCACAAAGATCCCCAAAAACTAAGTAGTGTATTCGAAACACCCCACTACTAATCCTCAGTAGTGAAATGCCTTAATAGGCCAAATCAAAATACCCCGTCACTACGGGTTTAACTTAATATGATCATGCATAGAACGAAAGGATAACGATTTAATGAATGCAACTTAAGAAACAAAAAGTGATAACGAATCACAAAATAAGTTTTCTCTTGCGAATACAATAATATGAAAACCAATAGTGTGAAATTAATGAAAACAATTTAATTTCACGAAGACCAACAATGTAGGATTTATTTGAAAGGCGTAAGTTCGAAGGAGGCAAAGCAAATGCTAAGCGAGGTTAGCTTAACATTTCGAAAACGGTAATTTTCAAGAAAACATAGGAATCCTAACCTGAGGAGTCAAGAAATCAATAAACCTAAGGACATATAATCGCTTACCTCAATTACGAACTTTAAGGAAAACTTGAATTAGTACAAGTCGCCTAAGCTCGTTTCCCAAAATCTAAAATCAAATATAAAGTATTACAATCTATTTTATTGATCTCTTTTACTAAATTAAAAGTTTAGAATGATGTTCATTAATAGTTAAGGGTTAATTTATAATTTCCCAATCTCGAAGGTTCCCATAAATAATTATAGACTTAGGGTGGGGTCAAACTGAAATTTTCAGAATGTTAAGGTCGCTAAATGCTAACTCTCAAAAATTATAAACTGATTTATAAACAAATTTTAGTCAAGTTTAATAATAAAAACTATAAAGTATAAGGGTGTAAATTAAAACTTGTTAAAGTATTATTTCATTCTGTCTAAATCAAAGCGAGTATTACGTAAATGAGCAGTACTTACCTTAAAAGTTGTCTAAGCCCTTTATAATCTTCTAAGACTTCTCTCTTATCTTTCTTCCTTCCACGAGACTTCCGCCCACACACACTCTCTCACTTTTGTCAATGTATCATCGGTATTTTTTTATTTTTAATGAGAAACTTCATACCCAAGGATCCTATTTATACTAAAGGGACACGTTAATTACAAGGTAGATACTTCCACCTATAATGAGAATGTGAAGGGGTTCATGACACTAATTAATTTTATCCATTATCTTATCTATGCATTAAATTATCCAAACAACAACAACAACAACAAAGCCTTAGTCCCAAAATAATTTGGGGTGGCTAACATGAATCCTCATATGTCATCGTGTAAAGGTTGTTGAAAAAAAAATCAACCTCCCACATGGGTTTTGCCCTCCACTCACTGCCTCTTGACATCATACTTTCATACACTTCAAGTAAACTCATATCATTTTCAATCACTCTAATCCAAAGTTTGTTTGGGTCTTCCCTACCCCTTGCCATTTTATCATTTCTCCATTGTTCCGGCCTCCTAACCGGTGCATCACTCGGTCTCCTTCTCACATGACCAAATCACCTTAGACGATTTTCTCATTTTATCCTCGATGGGCGCAACTCCTACTTTATCTCACTGATCACCTCATTCCCCAATCGATCATTTCTTGTATGACCGCACATCCATCGAAGCATACGCATCTCCACCACATTCATCTTATGCACGTGGCCTTTGTTTCACGGCCCAACATTTAGTGTCGTAAAGCGATTGCGGCCTAATTGTCGTGCGGTAGAATTTTCCCTTTAATCTATGAGGCATGCGCGATCATATAGAAACCTTGTGGCACTCTTCCACTTCAACCAACCTGCTTTAATCCTATGAGCCACATCTCCATCTAATTTTCTATCCTTTTGGATGATAGATCCAAGATAGCGAAAAAACTCAGAAGCTTAGACAATCTTTCCATCGAATGTGATCACCCATAGCTCCCTGGTTCCAACTCTGCTAAACTTACAATCCAAATATCTATCTTGCGTCTGCTCAATGTAAAACCTCGAGATTCCAAAGTGTATCTCCACAACTTCAATTTACTTTCAACACCCTCTTTTGTCTCATCAATCAGCACAATATCATCTGCGAATAACATACACCTTGATATATCATCTTGGACTGACCTCGTCAATTCGTCCATTATCAAAGCAAAGAGAAAGGGACTAAGTGCGGAACCTTGATGTACTCCAATCTTTATAGGGAACTCTTCAGTCTTCTCAACACTAGTCTGTACACAAGTACTAACTCCATTATACATGTCCTTGATAATATCAATATATTTCTTTGAAACACCCTTCTTTGCTAATGCCCACCAAAGTACCTCTCTTGGCACTTTATCATACGCCTTCTCCAAATCAATGAAAACCATAAGCAAATCTTTCTTTTGATCCCGATATTTCTCCATGGTTTGTCTCATAAGATATATTGCCTCCATAGTCGATCTTCCCGGCATAAACCCAAATTGGTTATCCGAAATATCCACAATTTTTCTCATTATTAACTAGTTATAATTATTATTTATTTTAAGTTATTACAACCTTCTAGACGAGGTTTGCATTTATAGTACTTTGTTCATTATACCATTTTACATGCTTATTAATTAAAATAATAAGCGCGAGTGTTTAATGTTATTTTCTTTTGTCCTTCAAAATTTAAGTTGTTCCATCAGCCTAGTCATGAGCAAGAGCCGGTTCCACCACCTTCCCAACCGGATGGAAGTCATTTAGATTCTCGACATGTAACACTGAAATGCCATTCTCAATGCAACCAAGAATGCCTTCTAACCCGGGTTTGCAAATTACTTTTATCATTATTTTTGAGATGTTTTTAAAGTCATCTTAATTTCAAAACTAAATCAATACGTTTTTCTAATATATATATTTGTTCTTTCTTTGTCAAAGTCATTCCGTCGGAGCTTCTTTATGAGCAGGAATTAGTTTCAGTATACGTGAAGAATTCGCCACTGTTTATCAGTACTCCAGATAATTGCTTAAATTCAGATGCCCAACAAGCTAGACAACAGTCATTCTTAAATCGACAAATATCTTGTTTCGGACAAGGTTTGTCAAGTACTACTGTTCATTAGTCTAAATGCAAAATTACATTTACGATTCTGAATGCAACTAATCCTCATATAATTATAACTATCAATTGTTTGTTTGTTATTTTACGGTAATTATATGGTTGATTAAAAAAGTACTTTGCGCGCCCGTCAAAATATTTTGCGCGCATGTCATTGCGCTACTATCAAGTAAGTATTTAATCATATACAACTTATCCTGTCACTGAGCATTATGAGCGTCATTTCTCGTTCATGATTGTGCGCACAATCTTGACACTCATTTTCAAATGGAGATAGTTACATGATTGTCGGGTTATATGCATTTCCATCTTATGATAAAAAAATTACCATAACTTTTTTCCCCTGGTTTTTAGTTATAGTTCGCTCTTTCAGAAGAGCCCGGGATATGAAGCGAAGGCATTACCATTCCTCTGCATTACTTCATTACATATGCAAACTTGTTATACAACAAAATACCGTGGATTTGTTGTCACTCTTTCAAGAAAGATATGTTCTTCACACAGCAGCTGAGAGGGGAATAGTTGAAATAGTCGCTGTTTTTTTTAGATACATACCTACGATCATGCTCAGTAAAGATTCTAAAACATTGTTACATGTTGCGGTGGAGAATCGTAGAGCGAAATATTTAATCTTCGATGGGCGCATCTGACCACCAACTCATTTCTTTTTACGAAACTTGAATCGGGAGAAAATGTCTTGCATTTGGCGGCAAAGTGGCTCCTTCGCTTCGGCTTAGTGCGTTTCGGGACCGGCGCGTCATATGCAGAGGGAATTGCAATGGTTCAAGGTAAATTTTAATCTATACTCCCTCAGTCCCATAAAGATAGTCCCACATTTTTGAGACAACTTTGATTGAACTTTGACTAATTTAATGTTAATTAATTTATCTAAATGCAAATATAAATTTTGTTCTTGGTAGTACTTTTAATGTTGTATCCATAACAAGTTTTAGAATTTCTTTTTGAATAAATAAATTAACATAAATTATTGGTCATAGTTGATCAAAGATATCTAAAAAGCGGGATTATCTTTATGGGGCCGAGTATATGTTTGTGCGGTAGTAAGCGTACTTATCGTATGTTAACATTAAAATTTCCCAAAAATGTAGGAGGTGGAAAAACTATTCAACAATGCGACAGAATCTTTGAAAAACAAGGATGGTAAAACACCTCGAGAATTATTCACGATAGAGCACAAAGAATTGAAGACGAAAGGAGAGCAATGGATAAGAGATACATCAAACTCTTGTATGGTCGTAACCACTCTTATTGCAACTATAGCATTTGCGACAATATTCATTTGTGCCGGAGGAATTAATGATGATGACGATGACGATGACAAAAAGGGGACCCAGTTTGTTATTGCACAAAGCCTCGTTCATAGTATTTGCTATCGTGATGGTCTAGCTCTATTTTCTTGATTACCTCTCTTATCATGTTCTTGTCCATCCCTTCTTTGCTCGTTATGGTGAAGAAGACTTCCTCATATCTCTTCCAAGGAAATTGATAATAGGGCTATCCTCTTTATTTGTTGCTATTGCATCTCTGATGATAGCTTTTGGGGCGAGTCTTTCGATTATGCTTCGTCGAAAGGTTGGCGTGGATTTACACACCAGTTATTCTCTTTGGTGGTTTCCCCGTGGCATTATTTGGAATGTTGCAGCTTCCTTTGTTGGTTCAAATGATCCGTTCCACATTTGGGCGTAGTATCTTTTACCGTCCTGGTGATTACTACTATCGCAATCTTGCGTACATGAAACTACGGTGATTCAAAAGAAAGTAATATTCAACATTTGGTATCTTTGGTATGTGATATTGATGACTCAATCCACTTTTGGCAGTTTTTTTTTTCTTCAAGTATTATTACCGATTATTTATTTATCAATAAATGTGTATAATTATTGAAATAGATTTTTGTATAAGAAAGAAATATGCAACATTTAGTTTGTTGGGATGTGATATTGATGTCTCAATCCACTTTTGACCGTTTCGGGACAATTTTTTTCAGAATCCTTCACTGAACTGGGTTATGGCCCATTTTCGTGAAGGAACCCCCCCCTCCCTCGGAGTTTGTTGGATAGTATAGAAGGAAAGAACCGCAGGAGCTATGGCCCAGTTTCGTGAAGGAAACCCCCCCCCCCCCGGAGTTTGTTGGATAGTATAGAAGGAAAGAATTGCAGTGGTTTTGAGAACGTTGAGATGTCTATTTCTAGTTTGAAGTAGGGGTGTAAATGGTTCGGTTTAGCTCGGTTTGGACAAATTTAGGAGCCAAACCGCTAGTATCGGTTTGGAAAAATTCCAAACCGAACTGAGCTAAAAAATCGAACAGTGAGCTAAATCGGTTTAGCTCGGTTTAGCTCGGTTTGAACCGCGGTTTGAATCAACCAAACAAATTTACAACAAAAAAAGAAGAAATACAAACACAACTTGATTACTTTAAGAAACAACTTCACATTGAATGCAGAAATGGAACTAATCTAGTGTCATCTGATCGATACTTTAAGAAATCAAAGCGTTGTTAATATTGCAAAAGGAAGCTTGTGAAATCTGTTGGAATATATTATAGAAATCATCATATATGTAAATTAACTATGACCTAAACAAGGAAAAATTATCCGATCTGCAAATATAAAGATCTCATCATCAATGGGCTTTAATTGGTTCAAATTTACGAAAGCGAAAAGGAAAAAAAAACTATTTTGAAAATACGAAACATAAAAAAAAAAAAAAAGTGATTAAATAGAGAAGCGGCCTCAAGAATAGCAATGACGGCGTGGCTACTCGTAGGACTATAAGACATACGCCTGGCTAACGGCACCAATGTTGATCGAAGAGTTCTTGCTACCGGTGTATGCATCAAATTCTGCATAAACAATCACACCACAACGTAATTAAGAAAAACTCAAGTATCAGTGCGAGTCCATCTTCAGGCGGCTCGAGAAAACTCTTGCTACAGTGAGATCTACTTTAGAGAGAGAAGGGGAAGAGAGAGAGAAGGCGACGGTGAGCGGCGGCGGCGACGGTGAGAGCGACGATGGTGAGTGAGGCGGCGATGGTGAGATCTACTTTAGAGAGAGAAGGGGACGAGAGAGAAGGAAAAGAGATATAATGAAAGTTCTCCAGGCGAGGTAATGTATTAAAGATTTTAGGGTTTTGAAATAAATTAAAGGTAAGGATTAATTTGATTTGGAATGAATGGTTAGGATTATGGTTTATGGTGGTTTGGTTTGACTTCATAGCTCGGTTTCGTAGGTCGGTCTCGTAGCTCGGTCTCGTAGCTCGATTTCGTAGCTCGGTTTCGTAGCTCGGTCTCGTAGCTCGGTTTGAAAGCTAAACGGTTTAGCTCGGCTCGGTTCGGCTCAGCTCGGCACCCTCAGGCCGCAAGCTAAGCCGAACCGCTCGGTTTGGCATTTTTTCAAACCGAGCTAAACCACTCAAATAAAAAAACCGAGCTAAACCCCATGGTTTAGCTCGGCTCGGTCTCAAACCGCGGTTTGAGCTAAACCGCTTACACCCCTAGTTTGAAGGCATCCCTGCTCCAAATGTCATTTTTCTGGATAATAGTACCCCTGCTGCTGTTTATTATGTCTGGCGCGCTGCTTCTTTACTCTATCCAAAAAAGTAGTGGCTGTGACAAACTAGTAAGGGTGCGAAGTGCTAAAGGTAATTTCAATGTTGAATAATTTTACGCAAAACTCATTGACCTCTGATAAATGAGGTCTCAGACTTGCATGGGCAAAATGGATTTGGAAATTGACGTGTCCCCCCAAGGAGCAAGTGTTCATATGGCTTGCCATTAAAAATAGCTATTATGGCCTCAAAAGGAATACTTTAGCAAAAAGAAAAGTTCGGATATCGTCAGATGATATAGCATGTCCGTGGCGTCAGAATGAATTTGAATGTAATGAAAAAAGTTGATCCTGAAGGCAAATGGATTCGCAAAAGTGTTAGCATAGCAAGAAGCAACCAGGCAAGCGTAATCCCCTAAAGGCTTGGTGAAGCCATGAATGAAGATTGCGGAAAAAGTTAAAACAAGTAGCTAATGAGCGAAAAATTCACCCATTTTTTTTATTTTATTTTTTTGCATTTGTTCGTTTATTTTTAGGATAATTTATTTCAATGAATTAATAGGATTTTTTTTTTTTTTTTTGAGATTTGTTATTCACCCCGTAACATTACTAAATTCCCCGCACTACCAAGCTTACCAAAAGAATTAAACACTCAACAATAAACACACCACCATTATTCCTATATTACCCTTTTCAAACTCTTAAATAAACTATTAGAACTAAACTACTAGAAAAAAAATCAACAATGCAGAGTCACCACAACTCCAACCCACCACCATCTTCATCATTAACACAACCACCACCACCACCACCGCTGCAGCCATCATAGCCACCAAAACTACCACTGCAACCACTGTAGCAACACAACCACTAATTTCCGATATAAATTAAAATACAATCATTTTGACTTGTGACTAAAATAATCAATTCAAAATTATCACAGCAAAATCCATATTTTCAACATAAACAACACATTATGTGTGAGAATGTTCTCAAATCTTTATAATGTCAACAAAAAGTGGACAGAAGAAGCATCACTCCATGACAGCTACACCTCCAACAGCCTTTATCTTCTCTATTATCCCATTTGCTTCCTCCTTCGTAACTCCTTGTTTAAGTACAGTTGGTACCTTCTCGACTAAATCTTTCGCTTCCTTCAACCCAAGACCAGTAAAAGCACGCACCTCTTTTATCACCTTAATCTTAGAAGCTGCGTCAAATTTCTCTAACTTTACATCAAACACTGTTTTCTCCTTTTTCTCCTCAACTTTGGCTGTTCCAGCTCCTGCACCCCCTTTGGCACCCAAGCCTACGCCTTCCACTGAGACTGACTGCATCTTTGGATGACCGAGCCTCTCTCTGAGAGTAGGGCCCACTTGTCGGCGTTCTTCAGGAGGCAAAGCCAGAATTTGTTCAGCTAGCTGAATGAGCTTTTCGGAAGGTGGGGGTCTGGGCCCATATGGGTCGTAGAACGGGGGTAATTTGTATTTTTTGGGTTTTGCTTTAGGATCTGGGGGAACAAAATCTGGTTGGAAAGAACGGGATTGAAAAAGCTACTCCCTTTCAGCTTCCTAATGCGAATTCAGATGCTTGCCTGTAAAAGAGATTACACACAACATCAATACGAGAACTCTAGCCTCTCTGTAAATAGTTATGTATTGGAATTGATAGACACAACAAGTACTCGCTGATCCATGAGCAACTGTGACAATTATGATGATTTAGATGGGTAACGAGTTAAATTGGAGATCACCCAGAGAGAGTTGGGGGAGGGAAGAAAGCTAATGCAGCCAATGATCAGGTAATGAGAATCTTACCAAAGATACTATAAATGAGATAATCGGTCGAAAGACAAAGCCAAAGCCATCATCTCGCTCTGCTAGTGTATAATCTCTATCTGCTTCTAACTAAGTTCAATAATTAAAATGACTTATATTCCATTCAAACACGAGAAGATTGAATGAAAAAACAATTCAAATATATACTGAGACTATTTTTGTGGTGCAAAGAACCTATCAATTAATTATCAACAATAGCACGATCTATCGCTCCGATTAATTCCAAATCAAAATGCATACCTAGGGCTAAAAAAGCGTCTCCTCAAGGATTCTAAGTTCGTTTAATGGTCAAAATGGATTAATGAATAGCGAACATAAAACAGTAACAAAACGTTAATTAGATTGAAATCAGCAAGGAGGAAGGAACTCACACTCCACCGGCGACGCCGCCAGCAACGAGAGATTTGCAGATGCTAAGCAAGGCAGTGCGACTGGGAGCCTTAACACCTTCACTAGCAATCTTCGCTTCTTCAGCCAGATTAACGATCGTCGCGCTAGTCTTGCCTACTACATCCTCCGACGCCATCAAATTAAAACCCTACCTAAACGCCTGGCCTGGACCCTAAAATTATAAGCAAGGGTAATATGGTCATTATGAAAATTTATAGGACATTTTTGTCCAAATTCTCGGATCAGAGGCTCAGCGACATTCTTATAGCTTAAAATTAAGTGGATTTTAGAGCCTATCATCCAGTCGAAACCGAAAAAAAAAAACACTTATTTACTTAAGATCTGATCGAATCAGACCTATACCCCATTAATTAAAAGGCTCTGAATCAAAAAACAAACAAGGCCTAATTCTGGGATTTTCTGTTCAATGGGCTTTAAGTGGGAATGGGCTGTAGACTTTCGGTTTGGACCATATCTAATAGGGGTGTAAGTGGTTCGATTCAAACCGTGATTCGGAATTGAACCAAATCAAATCATGCGGTTTAGTTCAGTTTTCAAGCAATAGTGGTTTGGTTCGGCTCCAAAAATTGTCAAACTGTGTGGTTCGATTTGGTCTGCGGTCTAGACTCCCAAACCACGGTTCGAGACCGCGAGACCAAACCACCAAACCGAACCGATAAACCAAACCACCAAACCGTTCAATATTAACCTTAGATATGCATATTTTCCATCTTCACCCCACGTTTAGATTTGAAAACCCCTAATTATATTCAAGGGTTTTAGCCTATACTTTTTTTCTTTTGGTTAATCTTCTTGTAATAATGTTAATTCACTATTTATCACATACCATTACAAGTACTCAAATTAGGGGTGTAAATGGTTCGATTTGGTTTGGTTTGGACAAATTTAGAGACCAAACCGTTAGTACTCAGTTTGGAGAGATCCCAAACCAAACCATGAAAAATTTCAAACCGAACCAAAGCACCTCGGTTTGGTTCGGTTCGATCTCAAACTGCGGTTCCATTAAGCGGTTCAAACCACGATCCGAACTGCGGTCTAGACATGTACAACTGTACTAGTATAATGATCCATTACGCCAAAAAAAATTAAAACTAGCTAGTCCACTCTGCAAATCTGGTGACAAGTTTAGAAGAGGTAACATGGATCATCAAGAATAAATATAAAAGTGTTTCATTATTATATACCTTTTTCATCTCAGCTACAGCTTTAAAGCGCCAAAAGACATCATCAAGTTCCTTTCCATCAATATCAATATCATAACCAAGCTGAAAAATCAATAAAACCGAAAGTTAGTAAATGAATGCATCAATGACAATGAACTTAAGTCAAAAGACTCAAAACTACATAGGTAAATGAAAACTGCACCCTACCTCCAAAAGTTAGATCTCAAAGCATGACGGCCACTGTCAAAAAAGATGAAAGGCGTGACGTGACAAATCAGAAAGAATGTGAATCTGAATGAAAAAAGTGAGAATTTAAAAGAAAAATTACTTAATGAAATAGAAAGAGGTCGGAGAAAGCTTAATTTTGTATAGAAATTACGTAAATTACCTTTCATTAGCCGGAAATTGGTGAGGCGGGTTAGGGTTTCGAAGGAAGACGAAGAGTGAGAAAGGCGCCGTCTCGCTGCGTTGGTAGCGTTGGAACTGGAAAGAAAGGAAAAGGGAGTGAGGCGGAGGAAGAGGGAGGTCAAGGACAAAGGAAGAGGAAGAGTGAGGTCGAAAACTGGAAATGGCGTCGATGGAAATGGCGCAGAGAGAAAGCGTCATTTGCCTCGCTTGGTTTGGCGTTGGAATCGGAATTTATATCTATAGTATAAATAGTATAAATGAGAGCTCCACTCACTACAGTAAGTAGAGTAGAATGAACAGTTCCATGCACGAAAATTATCATTTTGCCCTTACTATTTTGTCTCTTTCCCATTTTGCTCTCACAACTTAGTATGTCGTACGACAAAAAAAAAAAATCTTACGTGGCCTTGAACACGGGCATGTGCTAGTCTATAGTATAAATGAGGGTGGTCTTTCCACTGTTCAATGAACAGTTTCACTCGCGGAAATTCCCATTTTGTCCTCACTATTTTGTCTCTTTCCTATTTTGCCCTTAAAAAAAAAAAATTAAGTATGTCGTACGACATACTTGCCCTTAATTTTCAAAAATAACTTTTTCCTCCTAAAATTTGAATTTTAAAATTAAAAATTAAGTATGTCGTACGACATACTTGCCCTTTAAAAAAAAATTAAATTAAAAGAGAATAGAGAATTTTTTTAAAAAAATTACGTGGCCTTGAACACGGGCATGTACTAGTGAAAGTAAAAGGGAAAGGGATAGGGTATTTAGATTAGGGTTTAAAAATCTAACGGTGGAAAATAAATCAATTATAATCAACGGTTAAGATAACGGTTTGGCGGTTCAGCTCGAAATTGTTCGGTTCGATTCGGTTTGGAGGAGTCAGAACGCAAACCAAATCGAACCGCATGGTTTATAAATTTTTTGGAATCAAGCTGAACCGTTAATCGTTAAAAACCAAATCAAAGCACATAATTTGGTTCGGTTCAATTTTAAACCGCGATTTGAACCGAACCGCTGACACCCAGTTAATTAAGAGTTATTTGCTTTGTATTTTTGCATATATGTATCCACCTCTGGCTTCATGTCTTGTAATCTGTACTATCTTTTATCTTTTAATAAAATTCTTTTGTTGCAGAGCCAAAAAAACAAAAAACAAAAAAAGCTTCTCGATTGGTAGAGCGGGTGTTCGCTTGTTACTCTACCCGCTGCATCTCACCGGGGCTTTTGGAGCGTCGGAAATGATCAACTCTCGAGCCAGGCAACTATTGAGACGGGTGAATGGAACCATACCAAGACTTCCCTATCATATCATTTAGACGAAAATTTCACAAACGAGGATGACATGTACGTATTTGAAAGGGAATTTTACCCGTAAATTACTTTTGGCATAAATCACTTTCCCTCAAGTTATTCATTAATTTAAATACTTCATAAGTTCTTATACAGTATTATATTATACTGCATTCTATATGCAATGTTTAAAAATTATGATACAACATCCTCAACGGTCACGAAAAACTCGCCGAAATCCGATCAACGGTCGCGGGAAACATTTCAAAACAAGAAATGTATATGTTTTAGAAGGTTAAAGTTAGAACTATATAATTTGGACAAAGAATTATAAATCAAAATGGTAAATATATATGGTATAGGATACCATGAAAATGTATAAGTTACAAACATAAATCTCTCAAATATGATTACAATCTCGAAATAAATTACAGACCTATTAGAATTTCAACAACAACAACAAAAAAGCAAATAAATATCAAAAGGGGTCGTTCTGCTACCGGATAGAAATTTGAATTTCTTGTAAAAAGTAATGAAAACGGTATAACAGTCAAACAATGTTGCAATATTTACTTCATTATTTCTCTTGCGTCTCGTCGGATGGTACTTCCGGGTGATCGGCTGCCTTACCATCTTCAGTTGCTGGCTCGTCAGCTGCTCTCAGCTGTGGCTGCTGCGTTTTCTTAGCCGCCTCGAGGACATGGGAGTAATTTCCTTTCTCCATGAAAAGCTGAGCAAAATGGTGCTTGCAGTAGAGGATTCCATCGAGAGCAGCATATGATGAATGTGTTAGATGACATCCTCCATGGGCACATTTGAAGCAAGACTTATGGAATGATTCTCCCTCCATTGTCACCTGTAGTTTAGTACATATTGCAATAATATGGTCATTCTAGAGTTTGCAAAAGGGCCGTGGTGGCGGATCCAAAGATATTCAAAGTGGGGTGCACTTGCACCCTTTGAATGGCTTTGTGTTTGCCTCTGCAGAAAGGCTATCATGTTATGACCATGCACTCGACTCGTGTGAATATTTCTTGAGCCAAGTTTGACAATATTCTTGACTCAACGATAACACAACGCATTTACAACATCAAGAAGGCGATGAATCAAACACAGATTTGGCTCAACTTGTGATATTATCGATTATGTACAGTTACGATTTACGAACCTTCTCCAGAGGGTACACAGTTTTGTTACAAGCAGGGCATTTGTCTTGGGTTCCAGAAAACAGAGAAGAGAGCTTGCTTGGAGCCCTTGTCTGCTTTTTTTTTTTTTTTTTAAATAAATTGTAGATTGTTAGATGACAAGAAAATAAACAAAGGTTGAATAATAAAAAATTAAGATAATAAAACAAAAAAAAATTATGTGTATTGGACTTCCCCATTTTTACGTCGAAAATGTACATACCATAGAATTTTCTCTCTCGGGCTTTGCTGGAAAAACAATCGACGACAACGAAATAATTAGCAGATGCATGCGAAGAAACATAATTTTTCATAATTATGGAAAATAAATAATGTTTATGATCAGATTAATCTTACATGTATGAAAATTCTTGCTGAAATTTCCAGATTCCTTGAAAAGTTGTTCGAAATGAGGTTTGCAGTAGAGGGTTCCATCCATGGAGGAGTAGTTGCTCATCTATAATAAGAGTAGCTCATTTATATTAGTCGAGAAAATCATAAATATATAACAAATTATACGAATATATACGTAAAAATACAAAATTAATAAATCAAACTTTCAAACGTTAACAAGGTACATGAAACATAAGGTGTAATTAAAGGGTAAATATTTTCATATACCACAAGGGTGCCTTTGCAATGGCTGCATTTGAAGCAAGATTTATGGTACGTTATTCCATCAGCAGACAATAAATCAACGAAATAAACAGTCTTATCGCAAGCCTTGCATTTATCAAGAGTTCCGGTGAATGCCATTTTTCGTCTTTCTTCTTCTTCTTCTTCTTCAACGCGAACAAACGGAAATGTTGATGAAGAAGATCCCGAATCACAATGGGTTGCCGAGGATTGGAAGGGGAAGAAAAAAAGTTTCAGGGTACAAAACAAACTTTTCGAGCTCCTTATCGCTACCTCGGGTAATCGAATGTAAAGAATGTCTTTGTTTTGTTTATACACCTAAAGAAAATTCATAATTTTTTCTAAGCAATGGTGTAAAAATTGAATTTGGATTAAACCGATAATTTAAGGACACGTGATTGGAGATCCTATATGAAGATGGAGAGAAATGTGGTGGGAGTGTTTGACAAATTCTACGGAGGAACAATTTGGACAAAGAAAACCAATGGTCATATAATAGCTGTTTTTGTTTTGGTAGTTATGTTAGTTAAAGTCCGTCACATCAGCTCGCTTTTATGTTTGACGAACGAGATGATTTTGAGTTATGTAGAAGGAAAGCGACGTGGACCGACCAAGGACCTCGCCGGAGGGAGCTCGCGCTGGAGCGGTCCCTGGTCAGCATGTATTTTCTAAATAGTTTCAAAAGTAGGCTGGCATTCAAGAACATGTTAGTAGAGATACTGCAACACAGTCTCACACACATGCAGTGGCGAACAGCGTGTTCGCCACTTTGACTTCAAGGGGGTCATTCGACCTCCTTCAATTTTGAATTGTGACAATTTTAGCACTATTAATTATTTATTTTTAAATGACATTTTACTACTAAAAATAAAAATGATAGAAGTATACATTTTGACCATTTTAATTTTTTAGAAAAAATTACACTAAATTATTATTTTGACACCCTTGCATTCTAAATTTGTATATATCAAATATATTAATTATTCCAAGAGCAATTTCGACCCCCTTTACAAAAATTTCTAGTTTCGCAACTGCACACATGTACACAAACTTACTTTGAGGATCATTACCATCACCAGTGGACTTCGCTGGCGCATCGAGATGAATGACTGCTTCTACAAATACACACACAAGTGCGAGCGGAATAACCCCATAATAACAAGCCTACACACTTCACACAGCAAAAAAATCACACCGCATACTCAGAAAACACAACACACGCACACAAAAAAAAAAATATAAAAAAAATCAGAAACACAAACAAGAATGTTGAAGCACTTATCCAACATCGAGAATAAACAAGCCTTGTACCCCAAAATATAAAGATCATGGACTACGTCACTCATTGTCAATTGATTTTGAGATGAAGTGTGAACCCATGTTCTAGCTCCTCGTCATCGGGAAATGATGAGCCCGGATCTGCTGGACCGGGCCCACGCTCGGTCTGGTCTAAGGAACCAGTGACGTGGCAGTTCCTAGACCGCTGGGGGGAAGATCGCGGACAGATAGGCCCTTGAGGTCAAGACCGCGTCCCTCCCCGCATTATCCTTCTCAAAGACCGGAGGGATCCTGACCGCTGGATTGGTACCCGCAGTAGGTATGACCGCTCCATCAGTGCCCGCGTCAAATACCTTTGACCGCGCCCAAAATGTTGACCGCGGGCTCATACCTGCCTCCCGGTTATCTCACCAGCCTCCCGGTTAGTGTCAAGCCTTACTGAGCAAGTTAGCTCACCGGCTCTGACATGCAAGTTGCCGGCTCCCCCATCACGCATTTAATGCGGCTCAGTCAGGCGCCTACTATTTCATTTAATGCGCCAAGCCATATACACGGCTCATGCCCCTTTCAGCCATGTCCCCTTTACAGTCAATGTTCCCTCCCCACAAAGGGCCAATTAGGCTCAGCGGACACGTGAAGGCGATCAAATACCAAAGTGCCCTCTAAGGCTGATCTCATTGCTTATATCAACAAGTATCTCTCCATTGCCTATAAATAGAAGACCTTTGTCCCCTTGGGCAAGGTAAGTTCCAAATATATTGAGTAAGCCCTATTACTCTCAAACCCTAAACACTTACACACACTCAAGGTATTCCAAGCCTTAATTACTCAGTATTCTTACTCTCACACTCGAGGGCCTGAGTTGGAGTAACATCCAACTTTGACCTTAACGGTGCTTTATTCGTGTTGTGTTCTAGGTACATCAAACCACCAAATATATCAAGCCAGATATCCTTGAACCGCTCCTGACCCTGAAAAGCTTGGCGTCATCAGTGGTTCCGATGCCGGGAATCGACTTTCATTTGTTTTCTCGTTAAAAAATCTTTGTTTTCAAGACACCTCTCGTGTCCTAAACAAACCGAGTGCCGAAAGGCTCTTCTTTTTTCCCACCATCTTCTTTACAGAATATGTCTAGAATTTTGGAAAACGCCGGTCATTTAACCCTAGAGGAGGATAACCAGGCCTCACCCTCCACTATTAATAAAGATAAGCAAACCAACTCTGTTTTTAACCGAATGGGGGCCCGTTCTCAGCCACAACACAGCCTCTCCCCTGGTCAGAAGGCTATACACAAACTAACAGACCAGATACGAGCTGAGAAAGCCCAAGCCCTCCTGTAAGTGCTCCAATTTGAGCTTGTTAGAATTTTCGTTAGAAAATTAACGAAAGTTATAACATTTCTAACAATTCCTAACTATCCTAACATTTCTAACAAAGTGAGGGTAAAATGGGCATTGTTATTTAAGGTTAAACCTTAAAAAGAATCTTAAAAAGCAAAACAAAAGAAGAAAACCAAAAATGGCAATGGCTGGAAACACAAAAACTGGCTGTTAATTTGAATTTTTGAAAAGAAATATTTTTCTCAGCTTTGGACAAGAAGAATATTTCTTTTCAAAATTCAAATTAACAGCCAGTTTTTGTGTTTCCAGCCATTGCCATTTTTGGTTTTCTTCTTTTGTTTTGCTTTTTAAGATTCTTTTTAAGGTTTAACCTTAAATAACAATGCCCATTTTACCCTCACTTTGTTAGAAATGTTAGGATTGTTAGGAATTGTTAGAAATGTTATAACTTTCGTTAATTTTCTAACAAAAATTCTAACAAGCTCAAATTGGAGCACTTACGACAGCCTCGGCGACGGCGCTTTCGAAGGAAGTGGGGTCGTCGATAAGAGTAAGGCTCCATATTTGGCGGGATGATCGAGTGATCGGGTGGCTGAACCTAGCGATAGGCTACCTACGTATCCCGAATGGGAATCAAGCCAGTCGTAGTTCGGGTCTTTGACCCTGGAGGTGATGGCGTTTTAGGTGCCTCGAACCTGATGAGCGAGTTCTACAGTCGTTTGCTGGAAAGAAACTCTGCTGGGGATAAGAGATGACCATTTTCGGTCTGATGGGTATCCGCTCTGCTGGGGATAGGGATGACCATTTTTGGTCTGACGGGTATCCGCTCTGCTGGGGATTTTTGTGATTTATCGTTTTTTCTAGTGATAGCGTCTTAGGTGCCTCAAACCTTGGAGATGGCGTTTTAGGTGCCTCGGACCTTGGAGATGGCGTTTTAGGTGCCTCGGACCTTGGAAATGGCGTTTTAGGTGCCTCGAACCTTGGAGATGGCGTTTTAGGTGCCTCGAACCTTGATGATGATGGCTTTTTAGGCGCCTCGGACCTTAATTTGAAATGGCCTTTCGGTGGACTTCGTCTGCTGCCGAAGGAGAGGGTGACCGTTTTGGTCGAAATTTGGACCTAATGATAGGCTACCTACGTATCCCTAGTGGGAATCAAGCCCTTTCGTAGTTCGAGTACTACTCGAGATTTCGTTGGCTTTTGGGATTCCGTTAACTTTGCTGGGGAAAAAATTGGACGTATTTGTCTGGGAAATCGGTCTTACGTTTGACTGCCGGGGGTAATTTTGATGAAAGATACGGGATCTCGTTATCTTTCTCGGAGCACTCGGTCTTACGTTTGACTGCCGGGGGTAATTTTGATGAAAGATACGGGATCCATTATCTTTCTCGGGGCACTCGGTCTTACGTTTTGCTAGGGGTAATTTTGATGAAAGATACGGGATCCGTTATCTTTCTCGGGGCACTCGGTCTTACGTTTGGACTGGCAGGGGTAATTTTGATGAAAGATACGGGATCCGTTATCTTTCTCGGGAGCGCACTCGGTCTTACGTTTCTTGCGGGGGTAATTTTGATGAAAGATACGGGATCCGTTATCTTTCTCGGGGCACTCGGTCTTACGTTTTTCTTATAGGGGTAATTTTGATGAAGATACGGGATCCGTTATCTTTCTCGGGGCACTCGGTCTTACGTTTGACTATAGGGGTAATTTTGATGAAAGATACGGGATCCGTTATCTTTCTCGGGGCACTCGGTCTTACGTTTGGCTAGCAGGGAAGATTTTGATGAAAGATACGGGATCCGTTATCTTTCTCGGGTCACTACGGTCTTACGTTTGATCAGGCCGGGGTAATTTTGATGAAAGATACGGGATCCGTTATCTTTCTCGGGGCACTCGGTCTTACGTTTTCTTTGCTTAGGGAAGATTTTGATGAAAGATACGGGATCTCGTTATCTTTCTCGGGGCACTGATCTTACGTTTGACTGCCGGGGTAATTTTGATGAAAGATACGGGATCCGTTATCTTTCTCGGGGCACTCGGTCTTACGTTTTCTTGCCGGGAAGATTTTGATGAAAGCTACGGGATCCGTTATCTTTCTCGGGTCACTCGGTCTTACGTTTGATTCTTAGGGGTAATTTTGATGAAAGATACGGGATCCGTTATCTTTCTCGGGGCACTCGGTCTTACGTTTCTTGCTTAGGGGAAGATTTTGATGAAAGATACGGGATCTCGTTATCTTTCTCGGGGCACTCGGTCTTACGTTTGGCTAGCAGGGGTAATTTTGATGAAAGATACGGGATCCGTTATCTTTCTCGGGGCACTCGGTCTTACGTTTTTCTTGCCTGGGAAGATTTTGATGAAAGATACGGGATCTCGTTATCTTTCTCGGGGCACTCGGTCTTACGTTTGGCTAGCAGGGGAAGATTTTGATGAAAGATACGGGATCTCGTTATCTTTCTCGGGGCAATCGGTCTTACGTTTCTTTGCTAGGGGTAATTTTGATGAAAGATACGGGATCCGTTATCTTTCTCGGGGTACTCGGTCTTACGTTTCTTTGCCTGGGGTAATTTTGATGAAAGATACGGGATCCGTTATCTTTCTCGGGGCACTTGGTCTTACGTTTGACTTGGGGGTAATTTTGATGAAAGATACGGGATCCGTTATCTTTCTCGGGGCACTCGGTCTTACGTTTGACTAGGGAAGATTTTGATGAAAGATACGGGATCTGTTATCTTTCTCGGGTCACTCGGTCTTAGGTTTGGCTAGGGGTAATTTTGATGAAAGATACGGGATCCGTTATCTTTCTCGGGCACTCGGTCTTACGTTTCTTTGCTTAGGGAAGATTTTGATGAAAGATACGGGATCTCGTTATCTTTCTCGGGGCACTCGGTCTTACGTTTGGCTGCTTAGGGAAGATTTTGATGAAAGATACGGGATCTCGTTATCTTTCTCGGGGCAATCGGTCTTACGTTTCTTTATAGGGGTAATTTTGATGAAAGATACGGGATCCGTTATCTTTCTCGGGGCACTCGGTCTTACGTTTCTTTAGGGGTAATTTTGATGAAAGATACGGGATCCGTTATCTTTCTCGGGGCACTCGGTCTTACGTTTGACTAGGGGTAATTTTGATGAAAGATACGGGATCCGTTATCTTTCTCGGGTCACTCGGTCTTACGTTTGACTATAGGGGTAATTTTGATGAAAGATACGGGATCCGTTATCTTTCTCGGGGCACTCGGTCTTACGTTTTTCTTGCTTAGGGGTAATTTTGATGAAAGATACGGGATCCGTTATCTTTCTCGGAGTCACTCGGTCTTACGTTTGACTACTTAGGGGTAATTTTGATGAAAGATACGGGATCCGTTATCTTTCTCGGGGCACTCGGTCTTACGTTTGGCTGCCGGGAAGATTTTGATGAAAGATACGGGATCTCGTTATCTTTCTCGGGGCAATCGGTCTTACGTTTCTTGCTAGGGGTAATTTTGATGAAAGATACGGGATCCGTTATCTTTCTCGGGGCACTCGGTCTTACGTTTCTTTGCTAGGGGTAATTTTGATGAAAGATACGGGATCCGTTATCTTTCTCGGGGCACTCGGTCTTACGTTTGGCTGCGGGGTAATTTTGATGAAAGATACGGGATCCGTTATCTTTCTCGGGTCACTCGGTCTTACGTTTGACTGCAGGGGTAATTTTGATGAAAGATACGGGATCCGTTATCTTTCTCGGGGCACTCGGTCTTACGTTTATTTCTAGGGAAGATTTTGATGAAAGATACGGGATCCGTTATCTTTCTCGGGTCACTCGGTCTTACGTTTGGTGCTTAGGGGTAATTTTGATGAAAGATACGGGATCCGTTATCTTTCTCGGGGCACTCGGTCTTACGTTTCTTTGCTTAGGGAAGATTTTGATGAAAGATACGGGATCTCGTTATCTTTCTCGGGGCACTCGGTCTTACGTTTGTGCTTAGGGAAGATTTTGATGAAAGATACGGGATCTCGTTATCTTTCTCGGGGCAATCGGTCTTACGTTTTCTTTACTTAGGGGTAATTTTGATGAAAGATACGGGATCCGTTATCTTTCTCGGGGCACTCGGTCTTACGTTTTTCTGCTTGGGGTAATTTTGATGAAAGATACGGGATCCGTTATCTTTCTCGGGGCACTCGGTCTTACGTTTGACTACTTAGGGGTAATTTTGATGAAAGATACGGGATCCGTTATCTTTCTCGGGTCACTTCGGTCTTACGTTTGGCTGCCAGGAGGTAATTTTGATGAAAGATACGGGATCCGTTATCTTTCTCGGGGCACTCGGTCTTACGTTTCTTGCTAGGGGTAATTTTGATGAAAGATATGGGATCCGTTATCTTTCTCGGGGCACTCGGTCTTACGTTTGACTAGCAGGGGTAATTTTGATGAAAGATACGGGATCCGTTATCTTTCTCGGGGCACTCGGTCTTACGTTTGACTGCCGGGGAAGATTTTGATGAAAGATACGGGATCTCGTTATCTTTCTCGGGGCACTCGGTCTTACGTTTGACTGCCGGGGGATGATTTTCTTGACAAGGGGCTGACTTTGGTTAACTTTGTTAACTCTGTCAAGTTGGGGACTGAATTGCAGAGTCCTGGAATTTTAAGGGGCAAAAGGGTCATTTTGACCCTTGCAATCCTGTCCGCGCGGAGAGGACCTGAAAATCAGGGGTATTAATTAGGGCCAACGCCCTTCCTCTTCCCCATTCTGTTTTTACAGAAAGTTACGAGAGAGAGAGAGAAAATTTCTGCAAATCCGCCATTTTTGGCCAAAAAGCTTCAAAAATCTTCCGATTTCTTCGATTTTTTGAGCAATGGAACACGGGGAAGGCGCTTTTCAAGGCCAAGGACGTGGCCCGGTCGCGGAGAGACGATTGGAGCTTGTCCGGATGAGAAGGCATTACAATCTTTCGCAATCGGTTGCGGAGGAGCATTACCCCGATGCTTGGCAACATTGGGCTTCGGATTCGAATCTCCGAACGGTATACTTTGAAACCCTTTGATCCCTTTGTTGATTTCTTGCTTGAAATTTGAATTATGGGTGATTTTTGAATTAATTTTTTTTTGAAAATTCGAATGATTGATGTTCTTGGCTTTGAATCTTGGTTTTGATGCTTTGCATGTTGTAATGAGTATATGAGTAACCCAAAATGTGCACTTTGCTTGGAAAAAGGATTGGCATTTTTGCCACATTTTTTTTTTCGAAAATTACATGTGAAAATTCGAAGAATTGTGATTTTTTTTTTTTTGAAATTTGAATCTTGCATGTTGATGATGATTTTTTTTTTTCGAAATTGAATATTGATATTGATGAATGATGATGCAATGCATGCATTTTGTTTGGAAAGAATGGGCATTTTGCCAATATGAGATGTATGTATGTTTAGGATTTTTTTTTTGAAAAGTGGGACGGATTTTTCCTCCCGTTGCATGTAAGATGGATGATATGCATGTATGCAAATTTTTTTTTTTTTGAGATGATGCATGTTATTTTATGAAAATGGGACGGAGTTTTTACTTCCGTAGGAATGCATTTTTTTTTTTTTGATGAATGCATTGGGACTTGCTGAAAACTGTTTTCTTTCATGCGAGAAAAATGGGGCTATGCTCATTGTATGCTGTTATGTTGTCGAAATTTCTTTCTTTTTTTTTTTAAATGCATGTGTATGCTTTCTTTTTTTTGTAAATGCAAATGCAAAAAATTTTTTTTTTGACATTTTCTCTCTCTTTTTTTTTACAGGGCGGACACCGTTTTGTGACGGAGCAGCTGAACAAGATGAAGACTCGAGGATCGGTGGAGTCTGTGATTGACTTGTGGGACCGGCTTCCGGATGCGGGCCGAGGAGCTTTGCCGAGTCCAGAGACGGTTGTTGTCGAGACGGGGCTCAGGAGTTCGTCGAGTGCTTGGGGGACTGGTCAAGTTCCCTAAGAGCAAGGGCTTGATGTTTGCTCTGTCACGGCATTGGTGGGGACGCGACCCACACCTTCCACTTCTTCCGGGCGAGGCTACGGTTACGCCCTCGACTATGCTGCGATTACGGGCTGTCCTTTAATGGGCCGCGGCATTGAGTGGCGGGATGGCTACGGCGATGCGTCTGCGAGCTCTTCGGGATTTTCCCTATTCCCAAAAGGGGATGGGGATGGAGTACGCCGTGGTCTACGGCAAGATCGTGGAGACCATAGCGAGCTATGAGGCCGGGAGGAGAGGATAGGCGCCGATCGGATTGCCGGGGCCTTCTTGTGGTTTTGCTTTTTCGAGCACGCTCTTTGGACATGCTTTGAGGGGACGGCGATCTTTGCCTTCTTGAGGTCCTTGGAGGACATGGAGACGGCCGGAGATGTCTCGTGGGGAGAGGCCGGGGGCGCAGAGCTTTATTTTGCTCTTGATAGGTACGGTCGGAGAATTTGTGAGCTCCTTGTACTGCTTCGAGTTTGCCCTGGAGGTATAAGCTCTCTTTTTGCTTTCCCTCTCTTTTTTTTTTTTGAGCACGCACTTTTCTTTTTTTTGGAATGTAATAATTTAGGATTTTATTTATGTTTGCTTTTTTTTTTTTTATGCACACTCTTTTTTTTTTTTGGAATGTAATAATTTAGGATTTTATTTTATGAATGCAATGCAATATGAATGCAGTGTTGCATGAGCCTTGGTTTTTTTTTGCAAGGGTGTTTGGTATATGGGTGGTTTGGGGAGGTTTTTGCACAAGTTTCGAGCGGCAAGGACGGAATATTCCTCTTTTGGTGTAGCGGCTTGGGCATTGCGGATTTTTTTTTGGTAATGACACTTGTATCCGCGCGGATAGGGTCAAGATCGGCTTTTCATTTATTTCGGTGGTTGGATATGGTTTGGAGCATAAATGTCATTGAAACCTCATCTTCTTCAGTTCAAACTCACTGGAATTTCGGGAGAGAAGAGAAAAAACATGGAAATGGCCAAAAATTCTCCAAAATTGTCCAAAGAAAGGCAAATGTTGTTCTTTGAAAAGTTCAAGGAGTGGTGTAGGGAGATTATGCACGGGAGAAGATCATTCTTTGAAGAAAGGTAAAAGATACGATGCTTGTGGTCTCTCAAAGAATTGGTTCCGGATTATGACCTCTTAAGAGCTTCTTCTTCGTTTTGGGATACTAGAAGGCATGTCTTTTGCCTTTCCTTCAACGAGATTGTTCCGACTGTCGAAGAATTTCGGGCCTTGCTTGGAGGTCCGGAGGTGGAAGAGATAGCGGTTCCCTTGCCGGAGGGGCTTCTTTTGTTGACGGTGTGCGTCCTCCTTCATCTTTCCCCGGAGGAAGCGCAAGGTATGATCCGCGGTCCCGATCATTTCGATGTTTCCGGTCTTCCCGACAGGTTTAGGGGCCTAGGTTTGGTGGATGATGCTTATTGGGATGCCTTTGCACTTTGTGTGTTTGGCACCCTGTTCATGGTCTATTCCTTTGGGATCTGCCATCGGTCTTTGCTGGACGTTGTCGTTCATTGTCGCACAGGCGAGATGTCGTTCCTTTGATTACAGGGGAGACTTTTCATGCTCTCGGCAGTTAGCTACCGGACGGCGGTATATGCACGAGGGCGGCCCGTTCCTCTTGACCACTGTGGGCGATGGAGCGTTTGGGGGTTCTTCGGGAAACCTACGATATGATCGGGCCTTGGACTTTTGCCGGGAGGGTGTTGATGTAGATTTTGATGATCGGGGCTCGTGGGCGCGTTGGATGGCGGGTCGCGGGCTGAAGATATCAGATGGTCGGTGCCTCGTTGGCGGGTGGAGACTCGAAGAGTGCTTCGGATGGGTCTCCGTGGTCATGCTTCCGGGGCTTTCTCGGTCCGGCTTCTATATCCCGGCTTTAGTCACGAGGACAGGTTTGGCTTGGAAGCGGGTTCCCTTGGAGGGTTTTGATGATATAGCCACCGGGGTGGTGGCTCCTGTTTCCATGGATGATCCCTCGGTGTTTCCATTTCTTTCCCGAGCATGGAGGTATGATGCCTTTCCTTCTCGGGTCATTCTCGAGCGTCAGAGACCGGTGTTCACGACCACTTGGTACTTGGATTGGTATGAGAGGCATGCAGGAGAGACTCGGGTGGCTATTTTCGGACGGCGTGAGGCCATTGTGGGTGCGGAGGACATTGTTTACGAGAGGAGGAGGGCCGAGGCGAGGGCCAATCCTCATGATAGGAGCGGAGACGCCGCGGCGATTATGAGGCTTACGTCGAGACGGGAGAGGAGGGCTCCTATGCTACCGGCTAGGTTACGGGAGATGAGGGATGACGCTAGGGCTACTAAGGCCCCGACAGAGGCCGGGTTTGATAGACCTGTCCCTATACCGAGCTTGGTAGGAGGAATACCGACATTTTTCCGGTTCGAAGAGAAAGACTCGGAGGGGAAGAAGAAGGGAGAGGCCGATACGAGTGGCTTGGAGTGACTACGAGGTTTCCGAGTATCCCTTTTCTTGTCATGGCGAGACACATTAGTTTGATTATGTATCTTAGTTTCTTTTAGCGAGGTTGCCGGTTGTAGGAATGAATCGGGCTTAGACTCATCAAAGAGCTTTTAACTTGTAATGAATATTTGAATTGCTTTAGAGTTTTTCGAGACGCTTTCATGGTCTGCGATCAATTGTATTGATGCCAAAGTATGGCTTTTATTTGTGCTTTAGACCGAACCGTTTCCATTTGCCTACGTTCCCCTCATTTTGAGGAGCTCGGGTCTTCGTAGTTCAACAGTGAACTCTTTTTGTTTTTTTGGTGCAACCACATGTTTTTACCTAGGCCGCCCTTTTCGGGTTTCCAACCTAGTTGGGTATTACTCTTTTAGCACTCTTTTTTTCTCTCTTTTTTTTTTTTGTTTTTTTTGTTGTTGTTTTTTTTGTTGTTTTTTTTTTTTTTTTTTTTTTTTTGGTGCAACCCTGTTTTTACCTAGGCCGCCCTTCTCGGGTTTCTAACCTAGTTGGGTATTACTCTTTTAGCACTCTTTTTTTTTTTTTTTACGCGTAGTATCTGCGCAGCCTTGTCACCATTCACTCGGGTGTACGAAAGGGATTCCCGTCGAGGTCCGCAAGTTGCATGGCTCCTCCGGAGAAGATCTTACGGACGACATATGGCCCGACCCATACAGGCTCCCATTTGCCGAGAGGGTTGATACGGATCGGGGGCTTTTCTTTCGGAACGAGATCACCTTCTCGGATTTCCCGATGCTTTACTTTCTTGTCGAAGGCTCTAGCCATTCTTCCTTGGTAGGCTCGAATGTGTTCCATGGCCTTCGGTCGGCGTTCGTCTAGTAGGGACAATTCATCATGACGACTGCGGAGCCATTCGACCTCGTTGATCCGGCTTTCCACGGTATACGGAGCGAGGATTTCCACTCGATTGGGAGTACGGCTTCCATTCCGTATGTGAGGGCAAAAGGTGTTTCCCGGTGCCGTTACGGCGTGTTCCTACGTAGCCCCAGAGTGCCAAGTGTAACTTCTCGGGCCAATCTACGCCTTGGACAGCCATTTTCCGGATGATATTTTCCGAGTCTTGTTTGCCGCCTCGACGGCTCCGTTGGTTTTGGGGCACCGTAGGGAGATGACTTGTGACGGGTTATTCGAATTCCGCCGGCGGCTTTTTCACATTCCCTTCGAAGTGGGATCCATTATACGAGATGATTTCGGCCGGCAACCCGTATCCGCACATGATGTTTTTCTTTGATGAAGAGGGCTACTTTCCTTGAGTTGAGGATTTTGTAGGACTTTGCTTCAACCCACTTGGTGAAATAATCCACGGCTACGGGACGAACTTCGTGGCCGTTCGCGCGATGGTGTGATTTTGCCCTATGACATCAATTCCCCAGTGACGAAAGGCCAAGGGGTTGTCATGCGGTATAACTCGTGGAGGAGGCAAGTGATTAAGATTTGAGTATCGCCGACATTTGTCGCAGCTTTTGACGAACCGGATGCGATCGGTTTCCATGGAGATCCAAAAGTACCCCATTCTCGGTATGATTTGCATCGAGCTCGAGCATTCATGTGAGGGCCGCAGTACCACCATGTATTTCTTTCATGAGTTCGGTAGCCTCTTGTTTGCTGATACATCGCAGAGGGGGCCTTGATAACGCTTCTTGTATAGCATATTTCCCAAAAGAACATAATGGGAGGCGAGCCGCTTGAGGCCGAGAGACTTTTGCTTTGATTCCTTCTTTATATTCCCCATCTTCATTTTTGAAAGAGGCCTCGCCATCCTTGGTGCTTGGTAAATATCTGAGTGTACCGGGGATCATTGATCGGTTCGGCTTCCGCTTCAATTTCGAAGCTTGATAGGCGGGGTTTTCTCTTCTCCCGACTACGAATGGTTTAACAGACTTTCCTTGGTATTTCGACAAGAGAGGCTAGTGTAGCCGAGCATCTGTCTGCGAACTGTTTCGGTCTCTTGGCCGGAGGTAATGAAAGCTGATTTCTTTGAATTGAGCCACTAGTTCTTCCATGTAAGCATGATACTTCGCAAACCCGGATCCACGGTCTTCCATTTGTTAGAGACCCGATAGATGATGAGGGCGAGTCACCGTACACCTCCAATTCCTTGATATTTCTTTCAAGGGCGGCTTCCAACCCGCTATGCAAGCTTCATATTCGGCGGCGTTGTTGGTGACTTGAAGTTCGGCCTTCACCGCTATGGGGGTGTGTTCGTCGAGTAGGATCGACCGAAGCATTCCTATCCCGTTCCCCTTTTGTTTGACGCTCGTCGAAGAAGAGTTGCAGTGATTTTCTCCTTCTAGGCGAAGATTCCATCATCGGGAAATTGAGGTTCGGAGTCCTCGAGACTCATCACTTGGGAAATCGGCCGGATGTTACGCCATTATGCGTCCTTTTACGGATTTCCTTGAAACATAAGTGATGTCATATTCGGCCAAAAAGAACGACCATTTTGCCAACCTCATGGAGATGGAAGGCTTGTCGAACGGATATTTGATGGGGTCTATTCTTGAGACAAGATGTATCGGGTGAGGCTGCATGTAGTGTTTCAACTTTCCCACTACCCGGACCAAACTGCGCAAGTCTTCTCGCAACGAGTAATTGAGTTCGCTTCCTTGGAGCTTTACGCTTCTGAAATAGATGGCGTTTTCGACTTTGGAATCTTTCTTCTCTTGAGCGCGTAGCCCCGATTCTTGTATCCGTGACAGGTTAGATATAGCAGAGTGTCTTTTGCCGATGTGGTGGGCGAGAGAATCGGGGATTCTACAAGGTATGCCTTAATACGGTTGAAAGGCGTGACATTACGGGGTCCATTACGTGTAGGCATTCTTCTTCATCAACTTGAAGATTGGCTCGCGAATCGAGGTCGGCGATTCCTAGCGGCTTATGTATTGCGGTCTTCCCATGAAGGATTTCACTTACATCGGTGTCAAAAGTGGTGGCTTCATTTCAACTATCGCCTTGATTTTACGGGGATCTACTTCGATTCCCGTTACGTCACCATATATCCTAGTACCTTGCCTCGTCTTACACCGAAAGTGCACTTGGGCTGGATTCGAGTCTCATGCTTTGTGGTCTCGGAGGCGGCCGAAGAATTTTCTCAAATCAACAAAGTGCGGCCATCGATCCTACGGAATGTATTATCATGTCGTCCACATAGACCTCAATTTCTTTGTGGATCATGTCATGGAGCAGTGTAGCTGGCGCCTGCAGTGCGTAGCCCGACATTCTTTAGTCCGAATGGCATGACCAGGTGTAGATATGTGCCCCGAGGGGTTGTGAAGGCTGTTTTGGCTTGATCTTCTTCTGCCATTTTGATTTGGTTGTGGCCGTGAAACCGTCGACGAAGGATTTGACTTCGTGGTGGGCCGTGGAATCTACCAAAATGTCGATGTTTGGCGGAAATCGTCTTTTGGGTGGCTTTGTTCGGATCCACGAAGTCTACGCGGCATCGGATTTTTCCGTTGGCCTTGGTCACCGTTACTATGTTGGACGGCCACGTTGGGTATTCAATGACCACGATGAAACACACTCTGAGCATCTTTTCTATTTCCTCTTTCACTTGTAAGGACCATTCGGGCTTAATTCTTCTTAGCTTACGCTGCGCGGCTTGACTTAAGGTCGAGCGGTATTCGGTGCTCAACTATGGAAGGATCGAGGCACGGCATATCTTTATAGGACCATGCGAACACATCCACGAATTCTTTTAGCGGCTCAATTAGGGCGTCCCTTTCGGTCCCTTCGAAGAAACTACCAATCTCTGCGTCTCTTTAGGCTCTTCCGGTTCCCAGATTCACACTTGTCAAAATCTCTTCGGCGAAGCTTGGGCTCGATTTTCCTCTTTCCTGACAACTGCTTAAAGATTTCTTTGATATATTGTTCATTTAATGTGTACTCTTCATCTAGTGAATCGTTATTAAGCTTGTTTTTAGATTATTAGTTAATTCATCATTAGTTAAAGTGGCAATTAAGGGATACTCGAAAGGTTCGTCATTTCATTGAGAATAAGAGGGAATACGGCATTGGCTACAATTTCGGGGTCTTCAGGCGTGAGGCCATCGGATGACTCGAGAGACTCGAACTCAACAATGAGAGACTCGGAGGACTTCTGAGGTTGACACGAAAGGACGGGGGACCAATCCAAGCTTGGTGATCATTTCCTCTTTGGTCGCGGACGGGCTGAGAGAGTTTCCCAATTCTTTAGCGGCATCATGTCGGTGGCTTCACAACCCGGGAAAGGCATGGTCTTTGTGCTCCCTCCTCGGTCGTTGCTATCATCTCTTTGTACGAACCAGGAATCAATTGTGTTTGGCGTCTGAAAGGCGAGCATGTGGATGTAGGGATCTTCCTCAATCACAGGGATTTACGTTTCGTCACAATCTGGCCGCTCAATCCGGATGTAAGGGCGTATTGCGTCTCGGTGTGCTGCTAGAAAAATCTCATGTCCCATGCACTCGAGCGAAAAAGGCTTGGCGGGTAGTTGTGAGGAGGACGTCCACACGACGTTCATAGATTCGAGCGAGTCTGTCGGTGTTTGCCTACTTTTTATCATGAAAATCTCCTCGCTTTGGCGAGGCAGAAAATGGGTTTTGCGAGAATGCGACAAATGTGATTGAGGGCCCAGGGGACTTGTGTGCTGTATCATGGCGGTGTTCGGCATTTCCTTCCGGTGCGCCTCAGTGTTGGAAATAGCAATTAAATTTGATGAATCGAACTTCTTGAGTACGCTCGCTTGAGTGTGTCGACATAGTTGGCATCGTTTGGATTCCAAGGATCTTTGGCGAGACTTGCCTCTTGAATGATGTAGCCCGGTGTTTGGTATGTGGGTGTTCTTGGCTATTGTTTCGGCTTCGTTCCCTATGAGAAGCTGTCACCCCTTATGACTTCAAGGTCTCCTGCCGGTTGATGAATTTGACGCATTGGTGGAGAGTGGAGGCTATGGCTTTCATGTGATGCAACGAGGGGCGCCACAGTAGAGTGTGAATTCGGAGGGGATATCCATTACATGGAACTTTGCGGGCACCATTTGGGTTTCGTACCGAGTTCCAAAGTCATCTGTCCCGAGAATGGGGACGAGATGAACCGTCGTAGGCTTTGACGGTCCGGGTAGATGGGATCACGCGCCTTTCATTTATGCGGAGGGCCCTCGTCATCTTGAGGAAGGACATTTACCGATGATCCATTGTCCACTAATACCCCGGGGAGTGACATGGTGTTGAGTAGAATAGTGATGTCTGAAAGCTTCATTGTGTTGGGAGACATCTCTTGGCAAATCTTCATCGCAGAAGGTGATCATACTCCCATATAGGTGAGGATCATAGATTTGGTCCTTGTCTCGGGATGGAGAGTCATCAAGCCGGTCACTTCGTGCCTTTTTCTTGCGAGGTAGAGTCTTTGCCGAAGCCCCGGGTTATACTTGATGCCTTTTGTGGCGGTTGCCATCTCTAGTCAACATGTTGATTGAGTGGGAGCGCCCAGGCCCAGCGTCGGTTTTTCTTCACTCGGTGTATACTCGGGAGGCTGGACAAAGCGAACCTTGGGCGACCCAGGGGGGTTGGACTTCGTTGCAGTACTCACGGTATCCGAAGGTCTCAATTCCGTCGTTGGCAAGGCTTTTCTGCTCTTTTACCTTTTTGCTTTGGGGAAGACGGCTGGAGTAGAGTACATAATAATCAAATCCCCGAGATGGCTCCCGAGCGTTCCCTGCTTTGTTATCACCGGCCTCGAATCTCTCCCTCAATTTTTCTTTGGGAGGAAATTTTCTTTTTCTTAGGAGGGACGGTCCTCGTGTATCCGATCTGATAGTCCCTTTCAAGGCAATCGGGACGAGTCACAAATATCCCACCAAATGTGTTCTACGGCGACGTGGCGGATTTGGGACCTCGGGTTGAGCGGTCTTTGGAATGACTTTGAGTGGAACTGAGTCCGGGGATGCTGGCTGTGGGCTCATCTCGTAGCGAGTGATTGGACTCAGCCAGGATAATGAGAGATATTGAGGTCCGGGGAACGAGGCACATGTTTGTCCTCCGGGGTAGCCCCGATCGGTTGGGATATTGTTAAGGTCCCAAAGTGGCGTGTGGCCTCTTCAATCCAAGCTGCTTGTCTGCATTGCAGCGTTCTTCCGGGGCTTTGATGGGCGGCCGTATTTCTTCAATTGTTCACTGATTTTCCATCGCTCAGTGACACTTGTGGGATCATCACTTTGAGAGGGGACAGGCGACGGTATACCGAACTCTTTCGTCCACGATTGCTGTTTGGGGGCCGGTTGCCACTGGTAAGTCGGCGGGCGGGAGTCCCGGCGGTGGAAACATAGGAATCTTGGGGTAGCATCTTGATGTATCAGGGACTATTAAGAAGAGGAGGAGAACCCTCTTACTTTCTTTGCGGTAAAAGTGCCATCGGAATTGAGGCGATAGTCAAACCATGACTTGCGACTACCCCCGGTAGGTCATCAATTTGAGCCTCATGTCGAAGTCTCATTTGTTCTACCAACTGGATCCAATCTTTGATTACATTTGAGGGATTTTGGAGGACGGAGCAACGTTATCCCCATCATTACCTGGGCGATGCGAGACATTACGAAACCGGAGTCGGAACAAACGGTGAAGGCGACGATGCGCTTGACTCTTCCCAGCGATCAAACGGTGACCGGTGCCGAAACCAAGCTTTGTGCGGAGGCTGCGGGGAAAGGACACGAAGGTTCGGATGTGCAGGAATGGAAGGGGGTAGGTGTTTGGGCTTTTGGCTCATGCAACATGCGATTATTTGTTCACGTTTACTTAAAACATGTTTTATTAACCTAATCGGTTGGAAAAGATTGCTCTTCTTTTTCGCAAACTACTCGATTCCTGGATCAAGGTGGGCCCCGTCGCTACGTCTATAAGCCCTCGTATTCCACCTGTATTTCGACCTCCCGGGGTGGACGGCCCGGGCGAGGGTCCTATAGGGCAAGCGGGTCCCACCGACCGAAAGAAAAACGATCCTAAAAGTCGGCGGGTAATCGAGTCTTAACGAGCATTCGATGTAAATTACGGACAAAGGCGACGTCGAAAGTCAAGATCATGTCCGAGGGCTCGACAAAGTCGGCATGATTTGGGTGATAAGCGTCCACATTGATCTTGACTTGTCGTCGGTTAAGCCGTAATTAGGCATGGAATAGTCATTAATCCTTGATGACTCGGTGTCAATCTTGGGAGTCGAGTGTATAATTTGTGCCGGTCGGGCCGAAGTCAAGGCGCCGGTCAATATCTTGGTCAAAGTCTGCGGCGGAAAACCGCGGGAACTTCGACCGATAAGGGTCCCCGAAGATATTGAGTCGGTATGCCGACAAAGGCTTGAAAGGAAAGGTCTATACACGGACGGGGCATGACACGGACCGGACTAAAAACCAACCGGGTCTCGGACAAAGTGTGTCACGGACAAGTGCGTAGTCGACACGAGGCTCCGTAGGATGTTTGGGTAGTCCCATTGCTCATCAGAGAGCGTAATAAGACCAAACGGACCGCGACAAGGATTTCCCCGGGTTAAGGACGTAGTGTGCGGTGTACGGTCACGTGCGCGTAGTGTGCAAGCGATCTATATTCTTTTACGAGTAAAATAGAGATTTTTTATGAGTCTTAAAAATATGATGCATGATTTTTATTTTTTTTTTGAGAATTTTCTTCTTCTTTTTTTTTGAAAATCTTTTTTTTAATTTTTTTTATGAGCACATAAGCACGTAAGCACGAAAATTCCGACAGGTTTGGGACATTATTCCGACCGGTCAAAATTTTGACTTTCTCCGAGGCGGCCAAAACAACATGAAAAGCTGTGCAAAAATCAACACACACACAAAAATGATTTTCAAATCCGGACGGAAGCTTGACCCTCAAAAGCTTTTTTTTTGAAAACGGTGATACCGGTACGTGGGGTTGTTAGACCACAATTTATCCCCGACTCGTGTTAGGAGGCGATAACGGGAAATTTAGTGGTTTCCACCAATATACCAAATACCATTTTTTTTTAAAAAAGCTTAGTCCCAGCAGAGTCGCCACTTTGTGATGAATGTGTATCCGAAAATTTTCCCATTTTTGTGTTTGAAAAATCAACGAAAACGGATTCGCCACGCCATTTTAATTTTTGAGGGCCAAAACTTTGAAAAAAGCCCGAGATCAGAGATTTAGGTTCGGAGGTCATGTTACGCGTCGGGAAGGACGTTAGTGTGCACCCGACGTGCCTCGTAAAACGAGTCTTCCAAGCTGAAAATCATTTGTGTGTGTGTGTGTGTGTTTTGGCCAAAATAAGTTGAAACTCAGAAAAGTAAAAATTGGGATATCTTTTTAAGACTTTAAACTGATCCCATGATTTTTTGGAAGATTTTTGGGTTGAGATTTGGTACTCAAAAGACCTTTTGAAGTTGAGAGCCATTTCTGCCAGAATGAAAAAGGCAGTGGACCTTTGATTTTGAAAGGGATTCAAGGGTCTTAAAACTTCATAATCTGGATAAACTCAGAGAATTAAAGTTGTTCTAGACACCTTAAATAAAGTTTGTGCGAAGGAATTTTCCATTTTGGAGAAGATTTGAGGGGTCAAAACCTTCTGGAAACCTCAGATATGAGATCTGGATTCCCAGAAGCTGATGAACTAGCCTCTGAAAGAAAAATTGAAAAGAGGAGTTTCACTCACCCAAAAAATAAAGTAAAAATATGTCTGGAAAGCTCTAGATGTTGGCTACAAAAAGTATTTTGTAGTCAACACCAAATTCCAAGTTCATCTGTGTCCAAAAATTAAGACCATGGACTGAGGTCTGAGAAAATTGCTACTGGACAGCAACTTCTCAAGAAAGAAAATATGATTTTAAGGGGGGTTTTGCATCCATACTTGTCCCCATTTCCCTAGGTTTTGGTTAGTGATCACTAGACATTTTAGTGGTGAATCAACTATACCAAACCATCCTTGGGGTACATTAGGACTAAGCATTTCATTTGCTTGGGAAGGGGATTTTTATCCTTTGAAAATGAGATTTTATGCTTGAAAATGGTTTTTAGGGTTTTGAAAATGAGTTTTCTTTGCAAGAAAGTAAGAAAGCTTAAAAATAATGTTGATCTTTGTAGAAGATCATCCATGGAGATGGTCTTCCATGGTGATCTTCTTAGATCTAAAGCAAGAAGATGAAGGAACTACATTTTGTAGTTTGAAGATGCATGCATGGTTGAGATTTAGGGTTAGGAAGAGGAGGGTTTACCAATCTTTCTTGTGTTCTTGAGTGTTTGGCTTGAGTGTATGAGTGTTTAGGGCTTTAATATGAGAGTGAGTGGATGAGTATGAGTTGGGAAAGATTGGAGAGAAAAAGGTGACAATTCTTGAAGAATTCTCACTGTTTTCTCTCTATATTTCGCCAGAGGTTCGGTGCAAAATGTGTTCTTCCTCTTTATTTTTGTGACTGGAGGGCTCAATTTATAGCCCTCTGAATTTTACATACTTATCCGCGCGGACAGTCCAAATCGGCGTGCCTTGTTCATTAAATGCGGCTCCGGCTTTGGACAAGAAGAATATTTCTTTTCAAAATTCAAATTAACGGCCGGTTTTGTGTTTCCAGCCATTGCCATTTTTGGTTTTCTTCTTTTGTTTTGCTTTTTAAGATTCTTTTTAAGGTTTAACCTTAAATAACAATGCCCATTTTACCCTCACTTTGTTAGAAATGTTAGGATTGTTAGGAATTATTAGAAATGTTATAACTTTCGTTAATTTTCTAACGAAAATTCTAACAAGCTCAAATTGGAGCACTTACACCCCTTAAAATCATATTCTCCTTCTTGAGAAGTTGCTGTCCAGTAGAAATTTTCTCAGACCTCAGTCCATGGTCTTAATTTTTGGACACAGATGAACTTGGAATTTGGTGTTGACTACAAAACACTTTTTGTAGCCAACATCCAGAGCTTTCCAGAAATATTTTTACCTTATTTTTTGGGTGAGTAAAACTCCTCTTTTCAAATTTTCTTTCAGAGGCTAGTTCATCAGCTTCTGGGAATCCAGATCTCATATCTGAGGTTTCCAGAAGGTTTTGACCCCTCAAATCTTCTCCAAAATGGAAAATTCCTTCGCACAAACTTTATTTAAGGTGTCTAGAACAACTTTTATTCTCTGAGTTTATCCAGATTATGAAGTTTTAAGACCCTTGAATCCCTTTCAAAATCAAAGGTCCACTGCCTTTTTCATTCTGGCAGAAATGGCTCTCAACTTCAAAAGGTCTTTTGAGTACCAAATCTCAACCCAAAAATCTTCCAAAAAATCATGGGATCAGTTTAATGTCTTAAAAAGATATCCCAATTTTTACTTTTCTGAGTTTCAACTTATTTTGGCCAAAACACACACACACACACACACACACAAATGATTTTCAGCTTGGAAGACTCGTTTTACGAGGCGCGTAGGGTGCACACTAACGTCCTTCCCGACGCGTAACATGACCTCCGAACCTAAATCTCTGATCTCGGGTTTTTTTCAAAGTTTTGGCCCTCAAAATTAAAATGGCGTGGCGACTCCGTTTTCGTTGATTTTTTCAAACACAAAAATGGGAAAATTTTCGGATACACATATCATCACAGTGGCGACTCCGCTGGGGATGTTAAGCTTTTTTTTAAAAAAATGGTATTTGGTATATTGGTGGAAACCACTAAATTTCCCGTTATCGCCTCCTAACACGAGTCGGGGATAAATTGTGGTCTAACAATCCCACGTACCGGTATCACCGTTTTCAAAAAAAAGCTTTTGAGGGTCAAGCTTCCGTCCCGGCTTTGAAAATCATTTTTTGTGTGTGTGTTGATTTTTTGCACACACACAAAAAAAATCCCACGTCCCTAACTGTCGGAATTTTCGTGCTTACGTGCTTATGTGCTCATAAAAAAAAATCAAAAAAAAAAAGGATTTTCAAAAAAAAAAAGAAAATTTCCAAAAAAAAATCATGCATCATATTTTTAAGACACATAAAAAAATCTCTATTTTACTCAGAAAAGAATATAGACTCAAGCTTGCACACTACGCGCACGTGGCCAGTACACCGCACACTACGTCCCTAACTTGGGGGAAATCCTTGTCGCGAGTCCGTTTGGTCTTATTACGCCTCTCGGATGAGCACGGGACTACCCCAAACATCCCATGGAGCCTCGTGTCGACCATGCACTTGTCCGTGACACACTTTGTCAGAGACCCGGTTGGTTTTTAGTCTGATGCATGTCATGCCCTGTCAGGTGTATAGACCTTTCCTTTCAAGCCTTTGTCAAACCATGCCGACTCAATATCTTTCGGGTCCACTGTCGATCGAAAGTTCTGCGGTTTTCCGCCGCAGGACTTTGACCAAGATATTGGCCTGGCGCCTTGACTTCGGCTACGGCGGCACAAATTATACACTGCTGACTCCCGCATTGGACACCGAGTCATCAAGGATTAATGACTATTCCATGCCTAATTACGGCTTAATGGCCGACGACAAGTCAAGATCAATCGTGGACGCTTATCGGTCCAAATCATGCCGACTTTTCGTCGAGCCCTCGGACATGAGTCTTGACTTTTGTCGTCGGCTTTGTCCGTAATTTACATCGAATGCTCGTTAAGACTCGATTACCCGCCGTGACTTTTAGGATCGTTTTTCTTTCGGTCGGTGGGACCCGCTTGCCCTATAGGACCCTCGCCAGGCCGTCCACCCCTGGGAGGTCGAAATACGGGTGGAATACGAGGGGCTTATAGACGTAGTGACGAGGCCCACTGATCCAGAATCGAGTAGTTTGCGAAAAAGAAGAGCAATCTTTTCCAACCGATTAGGTTAATAAAGCATGTTTTAAGTAAACGTGAACAAATAAGCTGCATGTTGCATGAGCCTAAAGCCCAAACACCTACCCTCCTTCCATTTCCAGACATACGAACCTTCATGTCCTTTCCCCGCGGCTCCGCACAAAGCTTGGTTTCGGGCACCGGGTCACCGTTTGATCGGTTAGGAAGAGTCAAGCGCATCGTCGGCCTCGCCATTTGTTCCGACTCCGGGTTTGAGAATGTACGCATCGGCCAGGTAATGATGGGGATAACGTCACTCAGCCTCCAGGACCCCTCGACAGAGCAACGGTGGAATCGGTTAGCGTACGAGATGAGGTTACGACAGGAAGCACGGCTAAACGGCCTTATGGAGGCTATTAAGAGTCACGCAGTGCGGCCGCGGCCTCAATCCGGATGGCACCTTCACCGTGGAAGAAGACGAGGATGCAACCCCACTCTCGGTCGCCACTGATTACACCCAGGATGCCGCCACCCACCTCCTATGGTGCCACTACCCAGAACCCATGCTCCTCGATTTTCGGGACGGCCCGGCTCCCGACCACAGACCACCGGATCCGTGCGGCCAGCAGCCTGAAATCGGTGGGGGCAAAATCGATGCGGAATGTCTTCTCATGGTTGGGGCTATCTCGGAATGCCACGGCTAATCGGGATCCTCCTCGGTTCGGAACCGATCAATCCGGACCTTCAGTAGCAAAGGCCACGGTTCGGAATGCCGCCACAGTTACGGGCCGCGATCGAGCCCTCCTCGAACGGTACTAGTTGTTCTCCTCACACAAATCCATTCCTCACTCGAGACTTCTATGGGTTACCAAGCCTCCATCCCGGTGTCATCGAATCACCGAGGACCGCAGTACCCCCGGGTTACACACCTTCACCACAGCGGCCATGCAATTCAACAATCGGGACGGCGGCCCGCACTCAAGCCTACTTACGGGCCCACTCTGGAAATCCAAGTTATCCGGCTACACATCGGGCTACCTCCACCTACTTTGCCGATTGAAAATCAGCGACAAGCCGCAAGGTTCTATCCTTTTGCTCGAGGCTCCTACTCATGCTCCCAGGGTAACTCGGCCAGGACGGGTTTTCACCTACGTCCCGGATCGGCCATTCCCTCCACCGATGCTGCCTCCGGTGGTAGCTCCTCTCTTTAGCTCGGCCACTAGCTTGAATGCCATGGTTCCGCCACAAGACCCTCATCCGGCCTGGTTCATGGAACAACACAAGGAAATGAAAGCGCGGTCATTGAGACGGCGCAGAAGTACGCCTTCCAGGCTGGGACCCGGACTCCATTGTTCCTCGCCCCCACAAATTCGTGATGCCAAATCTGGATCTCTTTGATGGGACCGCATGTCCAAAACCCATTTGGACACGTATACCTTAGCGATGAAAGGCAAGGATGTACCAATCGGCCGATTGGGCACTATTTGATCTATCCTTGAAGTCAGTGCCTTAAAGTGGTTCTTCCGTTTGAAACACGAAGCCGGGGCTACATGGGACCAGATTACCAATGCTTTCACGAGAAAAATATAAGGCCAACTTGGAATGGGAAACAAATAGGGTTGACCTACAAACAACGGTGCGGCGTCACGATGAGAATGTTGGGGACTTCTGGCGGTGGAATGGGAAACTCGGTGAAATGGCCATCCCTCCTTCCGAAGAGAACAGCTGGACATCTTCCGGTCATGCTTGAAACCACATCTGAGAGTCTCCCTCGGTCACTTCCCATACTCGGACTTACGGGCCATGGTTAACTCTGCTGACTAAGTTTGAAAAGGCCTGATCAATAGCGCCATTGCTTGCACTGCCTACGGATATCGGGCTCCTCCTGCAAACACCGCCCTGCCCTGCTAAAATCAAAGAGATGATTAACTATGCGGGACGGGAATGCAATAACACGACTCCTTTTGCTCCCGAGGGAAACCGGTAGGAGCCCAAACCAGCGGGTCATAAATCACGAAAACTTTGGAATGCCCTGAATGACATCTTTAGGGGAGTGAAAGAAGGCTTGCTTTGCGGCCTTTGGAAAATTTCCAACCCGAAATCCGAATGCTCCGTGGATACTACAAAGTATTGTGCTTTTCATCAAGCTCACGGACATCGGCGGCAGTGCTTTACTCTGAAAAAGGCAATTCGGGGGCTAATAGAGCAAGGAAAGTTGGAAGGCCCCGAAGGGGCCCAACACGATCAAAAATCATTTGCCACGGAACCATAATCAGTGAATATGATTGAATGCGGAGAATCTTCACACGCCCGAGGAAGATGGATGAAGGTCCCCGAATACCCGTGGCCAATCTCGTCGAGGATCCTGAGATTCGGATTCCCCTCGGCCTCGAGGATATCGAACGAATCAACCCATCTTGGTCTCATGTTAGAGACTCCTTGCAAGAATACGAGGCCCGCTATTTCTCGGATAAAGGGAAAACCGATCACAGAAGAAGCACATTCCGCTCAGAACATGAGAGAACCATTTACACAAGATGGTTAGAACAATCGAGAAGAATCGAACAAGAAAGCTTCCGGCGGGCGCTGTCTGGGCTTATCGGCAAAAAAGAGGCCGAAGAGCATGGAGCTAGTACACTTACGCAAATTGGCTTTGGGAGAGCCCGAATATGATCCGAGAACAGTGAAGAATCGGAAGAGGAGGATTCCTTCTATATCCTACAGTGTCAAATACGTGCCACCCTCTCACTCTTCCCCCGCAATTTACGGGAGGAGAAGTGAGTCACAATTCGCCACTTCCGA